>VWYO01013551.1:23770-38575 GCA_013400275.1 Rhadina sibilatrix | reverse complement strand
AAAAAAACCAAACAAACAAAAAAAAAACAACCAAAAAACCCAAACAAACAAACAAAAAAAACCCAAACAAACCCCCCAAAAAAACCCAAACCAAAAACCCCTCATCCTAAGTGCCAAGGTCCTGCTTGAACAGAAGCTGGAGCAGGAGCTTAAAATGTGCCTCGTGCTCAGATTTTGAGGAGCAAGAACTTGAGGAAAATCCAATTCATCCTCATGCTCAACACATCAGGTTGCAGCTGCAGGGAGCCACTGTCAGAGAGAGAAGGATGGTGAGGGCCAGGCTGGGGGAGCCTGGCACAGGGCTCTGGAGACAGGGAAGACACTGAGATCAGCAGATGTCACATCAACAGCTGTGAGGGAAATGGCTCTTCTAGGATTAAATATCTGCCATGGAGTGGAACTGGGGTATGACACCACAATTTGGTGATTTCCATATTCCCACCTGGAGTGTTGTGTCCAACTCTACAGACCCCACACAAGGAAGACATGGACCTGTGGGAATGAGTTTAGAGGCCACAGAGCTGCTCCCAGGGCTGGAGCCCCTCTGCTCTGGGGACAGGCTGGGAGAGCTGGGGGTGCTCACCTGGAGGAGAGAAGGCTCCAGGGAGAGCTCAGAGCCCCTGGCAGGGCCTGAAGGGGCTCCAGGAGAGCTGCAGAGGGACTGGGGACAAGGGCTGGAGGGACAGGACCCAGGGAATGGCTCCCAGTGCCAGAGGGCAGGGCTGGCTGGGAGATTGGGCAGGAATTGTTGGCTGGGAGGGTGGGCAGGCCCTGGCACAGGGTGCCCAGAGCAGCTGTGGCTGCCCCTGGATCCCTGGCAGTGCCCAAGGCCAGGCTGGACAGGGCTTGGAGCAGCCTGGGACAGTGGGAGGTGTCCCTGCCCATGGCAGGGGATGGGCACTGGATGGGCACTGAGATCCCTTCCAACACAAACTATTCTGGGATTCTGTGATAGCTTTGGAAAAACATTTTGGGCAACAAATTCAGCCACATGCTAAAGGGATTGAACTCACCTTCACTGTCCCAGCCCAATGTCCAAGCCCATTTACCCCAGGAGTGACAGTCTCCTTCCAGGCAATAACTGGGGAGAGCAGACACCAGGTCTGTCAGGGGCTCTCTGCACTATGGAAAGGCCACAAAAATGACCCCAGTGCTTGGGAGATGGGACTTTCTCCACACCTCTGCTCTCCAATCCCATTGTTAGAAGATGGGAACAACAACCTTTGGTCAAAGTTGATGGGGCATCTCTAAGAGTACAAACCACAACAAGCCACTCACACCAGTCCCCAGCACAGAGAATCAGCCTCATCCATCACAGTGCTGTTCTTTCACAGAGAAAACAACATGCAGTGGGAGACTTTGGAGGAAAAGAAGAGATTTTGCCATTTCCCTCTGCCAGATAACTCCGTTACCTAGGAACAGACACTTCTCCGATGCGGCCAGTTCTCCTCATCAAGCACAGGATGAGCATTTATTGTCTTGTGATCAGGAGAAAAAACACAAACAAAAACCCAGAGCTCCACAGGTGACATGAAACATCACACACAGACACGCCACGTGACACCCGACCACACCAGGAGCCAGGGCCGGGTTAATGGTGTTAAGAACTTTTAGAAATCTAATGTAAACATTTAAAAACATACAGAGGAGTCCAAAAAAAAAAAAAATATATATAATATTAAGCCACGGTTGTTCAGGCAGCGTGTTGGGTCAACTTTCTGGAATTACGGTTTCTGGCATCGAAGAGGAGGGAGGGGGATGAGATGGCAGCTCCCAGCTGGAGGTGCATTGATCTCCACAGGGATCTGGGGCAGTGCAGGCTAACAGGGGGTGATCCTGGTGTCCAGCTCCAACCATTCTGGTGGGCAGGCTCCCAGGCATCCCCTCTCCTTGCATCAAGCATTTCCAGTGTGACTGAGGGTGGGTGGGTGCTTCAACACAGCCCCCAGCTTCTCCGAGGGGAAAATCCCAAAGAGAAGCAGGATGTGGAGCCCCCAGCAACGCTTCTCCTCTTGGCTCCTTCGAAACCTCCAACTTGACACACTGAAATGGGGCAGGTTTGGAAGAATTTTGGCAAGAGGCTGAGGGTGGCGAGGGGCGGGACTGAGGGACAGGGGTGCACCATGTCCTGGCTCCCAAGTGTGGCCAATCCCACCTTCAGCCCCGCTGACCCTCACCCCGTGGTGCATCCATCGTATTTCCAGGGAGTCAACACCAGGCAGTTCTTTCATCACTCCGATGGCAAGCGACAAAGAACACTTAAAATTACACTTGACACTAGACAAAGGCACCTAAAAGCTTCACAATGCCACCAGGTCATGTTCTGTTTAGAAGGCTCCAAGAGCTCGTCCTCCCAAGCACATTGCACACTCTCCAGGAAAAACCCCTGGTGTTGGGAGCACGTTCCATGCCCCAGAGCCAGTGGAGGTTTGCTCCTGCAGCAGGGGGTCAGTGTGGCTGTAAACGGAAATTCGGGGAGGCTCTGCCCTCCCATCCAGGGCTGCTTTTGCTTTGGCCCTGGTAACACAGGGGTCGTGCAGACTCCAGACTGTGCTTCCCTCATTATTTACAGTGTGACACAGGATGAGTTAATAGGGAAACAGAGAATTCTGCAGGGGCGAGGGGGAAGAGGCAGCTCTCCTCTGTGAACTGTGATTTCATTAGATAAGGCACATGTAGAGAAAAATTTTCAAAAGACCACTTTGCAAATCAATTCCACCTAGCTAGGACCATGTCCCTGTCCCTTTCCAGGAGCCAGTTTTGTTTTTCCAGTTGCTCAGTGTGAATTTGGGAATTTGGAATAACCCCATCAACAGCCTGCCAAGGCAGAAGGCTCTGGGTCTGATCCCCAGGGTGCCCAACCCCTCCTAGGTCTCCCAAATGGAGCACTCTGGATCATTGGCCAAAACCTTGAGAGCCAAAGACTTGGAACACTCACTCCCTATTAAAAAGTTGGGAACTGACCTCCCAGTTTGGACAGGTCTGAAAAAATTCACAGCAGGCTGAGGGGGAAAAGGAAACTGCAGCCTTTGCTGCCTGGATCACTGTAGGACACGGAATTGGATGGCTCAGGCACAGAATGGAGATGAATGACAAGGTGGAGGATAATCTCAGGGAAAACAATCCCTCTCAACAGCTTCATCCTCCCTTCAGCTGATCCTTGGAGAAAGGCAGGAATCTCTCTCATGGATGTCTTGCCAGCCACAGAGCCAACAGCAGCCATGAGGACTAACAACCTTCCCTTGGTCTCCCAGACCCCACTGTAATGTTTGCAGTTCAGCTACACCAGCAGAAGGCAGAATTAAACTATTCATTGTAACAGAAGCATTTCCAAACCACACTGGGGCTCCAGCACTGAGATCAATCATTGTCCTGCATCCGGCTCCGGGCTGAGAACCCAGGAAAAAGGTGCCCCAACAGGACAAGGTGTGTCCAGTGGGGCATTCCTTGGGCCAGCACAAAACCTGGCTGGAAGTCACACGGTGAAGAGATCTCATGCTGAGTCCCTGTACCAGGGTGAACATCACCAAGGCCAAGTGTCAGCTCTGCACTGGTTTCCACTGGGCTTTGATTCAGGCTTTAGTGAGCAATCATGAACCTAAGGAGATGAATCTGTACCTTTGGAACACACAGATCCAGCAAGAGGTTTTGGCAGCAGGGAAAGCAAGACCTGTAGCATCACAACAGTCTGAGCCAGGCAAATGAGGATTTGTGGGGACTTCACATCCGAGGACTCACCCAGGGCACGTTCTGTTACCTGCAGGGATCCTCCCACGGAGGGTGGAGCTTTCACAAATCACTTCAGTGTCACCAGTACCAAATAATTTAAGTGCTGCATTTCCCTTAGCGTGAAAAATTCCACATTATTCATCCAGGAGAGTAAACACCAGTTGCTACTAATGCTCTGATTGCTTTTGCTGCAGACAGCCTGGTGCTTGCTGTGCTGGGCATTCCACAGAAGCTGAGCAGGAGCAGGGCAGGAGCAGCTGTGGTAGCGTTGCCATCGCGGGGAAGCTGAGCTTTTTCCAGGGATGGTTCAGGAGAGGATTCCCTCAAGCAAGGGCAGTGAAGGGTTTGTTCTCAGTCTGCAAACGAGGCAAATACTGGTGACTCAAGGCAAACAAAAAGCTTTCTGCCACGGCCGTGCAGTGCAGTGGAGGTGGGAAGGGCTCAGAGCACGGATATTCCGCAGGGATCAGCAGACAAGAACCAGAAAGGTCCCCGAGATGAGTGGGGTGCTTGGGGGGAATGCAAATGATCTTTTCCAAGAACAAGAATAAAAAGACCAAAAAGGAGAGAATCCAGGCAGTTTGCAGCTGTTGCTGCTTAAGGCCATTGGTTTCCAGAGGGGTAGTTGGGCACTGTGGGATACTCTGGCAGGCTGTTCCCAGAAAAATTGCTGTACTGGGCCTCCCTGCTGGGAGGGTTCCTCCATGCGCCGCTGTTCCACTCGTCTTGAGCCTTCTGGAAGCTTCCACCAGCCCCTCGGTAGATTTTATGTACCTAAGGGATGAAAGGGAGGACAAGAGGAGAGTCAGCACCAGGAGTCCAGAGCTATGCCCCTGCAGAGACACTTGGGAACAGGATCGTGGATTTGTTCCTCTCTCTGTGAAGAGCTGGATTTCCAAGGAACAAAGCACAGAAGATGCAGTGAACAGAGGTGCAGACAGAGAATATCAACCCAATACTTGAACACATTTCAGCTGCCTGCCCAGAATTCAGGTGAAGGATCCCACAGCAAGGCAGCCAGCCCAGGCCAGGCAGTTGAAACCTCTCCAAGACAGAGTCCAACACCACTGCTTCCACAGAGCTGCTGTTTTCCCTGCCAAAGCTTTCCAGAGAGTCCTACTGCAAATCCTTGTTTCTGCAGAGACCCAATTCCCACCCTGCCATCTGCTCCGCACTGCAGATGCTTCACCATTGACCATCTCAAAGAGCAACAAATCATGGAATCACAGGATTGCTGAGGCTGGAAAAGACCTCCAAGACCACAAGTCCAACCATCAGCCCAGCTCCACCATCACATTCACCACTGACCCATGTCCCCAGGGGCTACATCCACACATTTTTTTGAACACTCCCAGGGATGATGATTCCACCACTACCCTGGGCAGCCTGTTCCAATGCTTTACAATCCTTTCTGTGAAAATAAATGCTCCCTAATACCCAGTCCAAACCTCCCCACTTCACACAGCTTCAGGTTGCTCCACATGAAGCTTGCTTTGCGTGACATAAAGCAACATCACCACATGACACCATGACAATTTCCAGCCTGAGCTGTCTTGTGCTGTCTAGATTTGTCCTCCAGAAACTCTGAGAGACATCAAGTGACTGCACTGTGCAACCTCCCAAAGCAGTGATGGCTTGTGGTGGCTGCTGAGCTGCCTCTTCTCATTACTGTGATACACAGCAGGGATTCTCCAAGGCAGAGAGAGATCTGAGGAACCTCAGAATCCCAGAATGGTTTGGGCAGGAAGGGACCTTAAAACTCATCTCATTCTGCTCCCCTGCCATGGGCAGGGACACCTTCCACTAGGAGAACCTACCCTTACAATGCAGATGAGCATGGCGACTGCTGACATCGTGAACATGATGGCAGGGAACAGCATGAACACAGCAGCTGCCACGCTGGTACTGAAGAAGGTGATGGCTGCGAACCATCCACTGGAAGAAACAGGAAAAAAAAAGAGACTCAATAGCATTATAATCTGCTTTTCAAAGTGTCCAGTCCAAAACCACTACAACCTTGTTATCAGAAAAACTGTTATCAGAAAACTCACTTAGAAGGCCTCATCAGAGCTTGCCCAGAGCAGCTGTGGCTGCCCCTGGATCCCTGGTAGTGTCCAAGGCCAGGCTGGACAGGGCTGGGAGCAGCCTGGGACAGTGGAAGGTGTCCCTGCCATGGCAGGGAATGGGAATGGGATGAGCTTTAAGGCCCCTTTTAACCCAAACCATTCTCTGTTTCTGTGATTCATAATCCAGAAATTACAAGGCAGCTTTTAAGCTCTTGAAAATGCAATGAACAATGAAGATAATTGACAGAACTCAATGCAGATATTTCCCCAAGATCTCAACTCTCACTTGCCAGCATCTCTCACTAATCCAGAGCTTTAAGGGACAGCCAGCTGCATGGAGTTTGGGAAGAGAAGACACATTCCCAAGGTGCTTTTGTTTGTGCATCTAGAGACCTGAACTGGGATCAGGGAACACCATGGTCCAGTAATTTACACTCCACCTCCATTTCTTTGCCAGCAAAAACCAGGTGAGGCATCAGCAATTCTGAAACCAGAGTGTTAAATGGAGTGCTAAGACTTTCCATTACTTGTAGTTTCAGCAGGAATTGCTCTCAAGTCTCTACAGACAGGAAGCTAAAATGCCAAACAATTATCACAGAACCAGGGACAGACACTAACAAGCTCCCATTTATTTTAGGAGAACTCTCACAGTACTTCTCATAGGCCAACAATGAGTCACCACACTCAGCTCACCGTGTGCTGCCAGCACTGAGGGCAGTGCTGAGCCTGACACAGGCTGCTGAAATGGTAAAAGAAATGGGCACTGAAGGAAGGGGCTACAGAGAGCAACCAGGTGAAGATCACAGAATGGTTTGGGTTGGAAGGGGCCTTAAAGCCCAGCCAGACCACATGGGCAGGGACACTTCCACTACACCAGGTAGCTCCAAGTCCTGTCCAACTTGGCCTTGATTTCTGCCAACACAGCAATGAAACCCCAATAGTGCACCCCAAGAGCAGATACAGCTCTGCCACTGGGGAAATCAGAAAGCTTCTTCCTCTCCACCTTCTACAGGCTCCCACCAGCCTCTCCAAGCCCATGGAAGCAGCCACAGCCCAGGGCTCCTGGGCCTGCTGGAACATTGCTGCTTACCACGCTCCCCATCCGGAGAAGCCGATGGCCTGCAGGACCGTGAGGAGGAACTGTGCCCCAAAGATGAAGAAAAAGGCCATGAAATTAAAGGAACTGTCCGACCTGTGGAGAAAGAGAGGGAGTCAGGGGGGCACTGGCACCTTGTGCTGCTCCACACCCATGTCTGACCCCACCACCACGTTCAAACCCCCCCACAGTGGTGACTCCAGAGGGTTCCCTCCATGGCTGTGTGCTGGGAGGCTTCTCCCCCTTCCCTGGCAGTGGGAGCACGCAGCTCCATGACTCAGCAGCACAGATTGTCCCAATAACCTGTCTCCTGCAGTTGCTCTCCCCAAGGAATTGCACGTATGATGACACACAAGGAGAGGCTGAGGGACACGAGTCTCCTACACAGAGAGTCTGAATCATTCTCTGACCAAACATCAGCCCAGCCTGACACCTGCCCAGCTCCACCCCCGGCAAGGAGGCACGCAGGGGCCTGATGCTGGCAGGCAGAGCTTGTCCATACACTAAAAATGATCACTGAGCACGAGAATTCCAGCTGGGAATGTCTCAGTGTCTGCTTGTCATCGTGTGCTCACGCCCATGGTAAATAATCCAGCACTGGGACATCACAGGAGGGAAAACAGCCATAAGAAAGGTGGGTGGTACCCTGAAAAGAGAGACACAATTCCCAACTTCCCATCTCTGCAGGCTCCCCATCCTCAGGATGTACAGGTGAGGTCCTTGAGTTTATGCAGGTACAATAATTAGCAGGAAAATGACCCCAAGCAAGGTGCTGACAGGGGACATTCACAGTCTCTGTCATGGGTGCACTGGGGGCCCAGCACTGCTCTGCCCAGGTCTGGGCTCTGCCACAATACATCCTCATCCCATCACAGCCATATCAGGCACATCTGAAGTTCCTCAAACTATCATTTTTAATGATACAAATGATTCCCATACTCTAAGGAACTCAAAGAGCCAATGATTTATCGACAGATCTACAAAAAACACTTCAAGTGCTTGTGAGGCAGTTTGGTGCAAAGGAGAGTTAAGAAAAGAGCTCCAATCATTGCCAGCTCCTGCTTAAACCCTGAAAGTATTTAAATGCTTACTATTATAATTATTTTTATGCTAATGGTTGTTAGTTTTATAATTCTAGCTCCTGATGCCTTGGGAGGAGACGAGGGAGGTGAGGCACATGGAGAAGCCTCCAGTCAGACCCACGCTCCTCGGAGCTGCCCGTGTTGGTCTGGGTGTCTGTCACAGATGGTGGCTCTGGAAGATTTGTCATCCTTGAGTACCCTCACAATCCCACCCTTCAAATGCCACCTCAGAGTACAGCAATGTGAAAGAAATACTTTAGGCAGGGCCTGCTGACAGTGGTGCCTGTCAGAATCCAATTAACAAGGATTAGGCTCGAGGCTGAGCCTTCAAACAGACTCTTGCAACTCCGACCTGAAGGGGCTGGAGGAGTCTTCATTTGAAAGGATCTGCAGGAATTAGTGGGGATCCAGAGAAAAGGTGATTTCTCATCCAGCTTTCTGGTGCAGATTTGCTACAGCTTTGCCCTAGCACCAAAGCTCTGCAGCTAATTTAATTTGGGATGCAGCGGGATGACGAAGGTTTTACAGAAGCATCCTGGCAGGACAGGGTGCCAGCACTGAGGGGTGGCCTCCTCCAGGACAAGCAGGGCTGATTTTGCCTCTGGGATCTCCTCTTGCTGTGATCCCAACAGTGCTGCCCCTCCGCAGTGATTTCCATGCCTCTTCCCAACTGCTGTCCCAGGGGATGATCCCTGGGCTCCCCACTTTGTCCCTGGGGTTGAGGCTTTTTTTAACTGCAAGTCTCTGCACAGAGTAACCTCGGGGACCTCTCAGCATTCACTTGCATAAACACATCCAAACAACGTTCAAGGAATAATGAGAAATGGCCCTTCTGGAGCCCGGGGGAGGTCAGCAGGGAGGAATAATTTTTCCCAGACTTTAGAATGGAAATTCCTCTTTGAACAGAGCTCCAGCACTTGGAGGCCCTGGGGGCTGCTGAGCTCGGGATAGGGACAAACTCCAGCCCCAGAGTGCAAGAGTTCAGAGCTGGGACTTTTATATCATTTGGAACTTTGAGACAAACCCAACCCTCCTCTTTCCAGCAGAAATGCCCCTCCCCTGTACTCCACCATGCCACTGGTGATTTAACAGCACCTGCCCAGGGCACACAAAGCATCAATTCAGGAGCTCATTTAAACAATTAATTTATCATGTGCTAGACAGGACCCACCTGCCAGCTCCCATTTCCATCAGCTGCTTTTGCTGTTATCCAAACCATCACAGAGCCTGGTCAATAATCCAAATCCAGAGTATCCTACTAGGAAGAGCTTTACCTTCAGAGGGCAAACCCCTGATGAGTGTGGGGTTTGGTGGTGGCCCTGGGCAGGCCCCTCCTTTCCCTGTGTCAGGCTGGGAACTGCTCAGAACCCTCCTAGCTCTGCCAGGCTTTACACATTAATGTTTGAGTGATGCCTTGTGGTCCACAGCAAATGCAAATGATTATTAATTAAAGCAAAAATGTAGGATGGCTTTAAATATTTGTGGAGTTTCAGAAGGACTGACTCCAGGGAACTGCTTTTATCTAAAAAGCTAAGCAGACAAGCTCTCAAGTAGCTGGAGACAGAAATCAGAAGAGTTCTCAAAAACTAATAACTTAATAGTCTTCCATCAAAATAAGCCTCAATGAAGCTTTACCAAGTTACCTATTTTAATGCTGCACTGAGATGAGGGTGATGCTAGGTTTGAGATATTTAATTAATATATGAATTTAACTCTCCTAGAAGTAGCAAACTGCTCACCTCCAACCTTATGTGACCCTCAGTCCCATATCTAATATTTCAAAGTAGCCACATTCTTCTTCATTTTGAAAGTACACAAGACATTCAGGCCCCAGGTGCTGAACCTCCATCCCAGCCAGAGAGATCTCCCCCAGCAGCACTGCCCAGTAATAACCAGGGAAACTCCCAGAGGAAGCTGGACCAGAGGCAGCCCCTGGGCTGGTACTCACCGGAAGGCTTTGTAGGCAGGTCGGAACCAGCAGATGTACCCACAGGGGCTGAAGAGGATCAGCCAGAGGATGGCCAAGCCAAAGTTGACCCCATAACCTCCCCCGATCCACCAGGCCAGGCAGGCGATGAGGTTCACAGCCAGCGTGATGCAGTAAACTGGGGAGAGGGCAGAGGAGAGAACGTGGGGTGGGGCACTCTCAGGACTTTGTGAGAAAAGGAAATAAAAAGATAATGGCTGGGGCTGTGTCTGGGCTGCAGCTCAGGGAAAGGTTCTTCCCCCCGAGGGTGCTGGGGCACTGCCCAGGCTCCCCAGGGAATGGTCCCAGCCCCAAGGCTGCCAGAGCTGCAGGAGCCTTTGGCCAAGGCTCTCAGGGATGCTCAGGGTGGGATTGTTGGGGTCTCTGGTTAACACCAGGAGCTGGACTGGATGATCCCTGTGGGTCCCTGCTAACTCAGGATTCCCAAGACTCTCTGAAGGTCACAGTGGGAAGGGTCCCTGGGGCAGCAGTGCAGCTGCTCTGAGCTGCAGGCTCCTGAGTGACCTGGAGCTGGGAGCACAGGAACATCCAGCTCCAGAGGGATCCTGCAGCACAGGGATGAGGGAACTCTTTACAACCTGTCAAAGCATGGAGAGCTTAGGCAGCAACTGATGTGACCAATCCACAACCCAGGCCAGTGTTATTATGAATTATCAGCAAAGTCTGATTTCCCTTTATAGCAAAACCCTTTGTGAGAGGAGAGGGGGGTAACCCTAGCCCTGCCCCCGCCTCTGAATGACTCTGTGCTTGCTGGGGCTGCCTCAGGAGCTATCTCTGAGCCAGCTCAGTGCCTTGCAGGCTCTCTCTCTGCTTCCCTGGGCCTCTGAGGAAGCCTGGATATCAGCCTGGGGGCTTGGCAGTGCTGCCTTGAGCAAGGGGATAAACAAACTCCAATCAGGCTGAGAATACGAGACCACAGGGGTGGCTTAGAGGCCTTT
The DNA here is from genome assembly GCA_013400275.1 of Rhadina sibilatrix. Classification (NCBI taxonomy): domain Eukaryota; kingdom Metazoa; phylum Chordata; class Aves; order Passeriformes; family Phylloscopidae; genus Rhadina; species Rhadina sibilatrix. The sequence continues at coordinate 27,677 of VWYO01013551.1, read as the reverse complement.
TCACATCCCTGTTCCTGTCACTTGGATAAAAAGGAACAGTTGACAAAGGCCCCCAGAGCACAGCAGTGCTGCACTAAGTAGTAGTATATGAAGGGATGTTGCTCTCCCATTTTCCTGGAGCTCACATCCCTGGAAAGGGGGTTCAGCCCCAAGCCAGGGGCTCCCTGCAGCTGTCCCTGCATCCCCCAGGCTCTGCCAGGCTCAAGGAGGCCAATTTACAAGCTCCTATTTTGGAAAACTGGTGGTGACTCTTAAAACCCTTTGTGGTCATCCAGATCAAGAAGCACAGAGAAAGGAGAAGGTGGAAGGACCAAACACCACAGGCCCTCCAGCACAGCCTGGTGCTGAACTCATGGCACACTCTGGACCTTGGCCTCAGCTATTCAGGCAAAACACAATCCCTGAATTTCTCTTCACCTGTGCCAAGGGAACATATCCTGCCCATTCCCCACTTCACTCCCTGCCATGGCTCTGCAGCTCATCTGCACATCACTGCCTTGGTCCTTCTGATACTTCCCTCTGCTCCTGGGCACTGACCTGCCTGCCTTCACACAGCCTGGGGGTCCTGAACTACTGCAAGGCTCTATGCTCACAAAACAACACTGACAACACAGTCAGGGGAATGAAACCTATACCCAGCTGCTGCTTCTGACTTACACATGGCCTGAGAGTAAAACAAAACATTGTTTTACTGGAAAGGAAATGTCTTCTGAGCAGCCAGCAAAGCTCTGAACACAATGGTTTGGATATCTCTTAATGTTGGGGGGAAGAATATTAGTTATTTAGATTAATTAATTCTAAGTATTTAAACTAACAGTTTGTAGATTCCCTATCCCTGGCAGTGCCCAAGGCCAGGCTGGATTGGGCTTGGAGCAGCCTGGGACAGTGGAAGGTGCCCCTGCCCATGGCAGGGAGTGGAATTGCATGAGCTTTAAGGTCCTTCCAACCCAAACCATTCTGGGGTTCCATGAACCTCTGATATTTCATTTACACACCAATTAGCTGTACTTCTCCAAATATTCATTTCCAGAAGCTATTTATTCTCCAAAAGTTACTTCTTTTAAAATACCCAAGAAAACAACACCAAGACAAGATCACCTACAAAGTTTTAAGGAACTTTTGGCTCTCCCTGTGCCTTGGGTCAGAGTTTGCTCTCCAGCAGTGGGAGCTCTGGTACAACCTTCCCCAAACCTCCCTCCACCTTAATCCAGCGCTCACATCCAATTAAAGTAATGAGCAATCACCCTTCCAGCAACAACTTGTGTGTTTCTACTTTTCAAAAACGGCCTTTTCTTGTTTACCTTCTTCCCTTTACACGTCTCTCTCCAACCCACGCCAAAAAATCAGGGAGACCCCAAAAGGAAGTGCACTGCAAGATGGAAATGTGAAACTCCTGAGTGCAGGAGATGGAAATGTGAAACTCCTGGTGCAGATGGCAGCTCTCCTGGCCATGCCCAAATCCCTGGCTCCCCTCCAGCCTGCCATTAACTCGACTGAGGGACTCTTTGTTTTGGGAGAGGGGAGGACAAAGGCGGCTTTACAGCTTCGACATCGCACCAGTGAGTCTGGAGGGACAGGCAGCTTCTTCAGGCAAGAAAATTACAGAGCTCATTGCAGCAGCTCCACATAACCAAAGAACAATGGAGCCATGGATTATGCCATTATTTATGCACACAAATCTCTCTCCTACACACATCCCGTGCATCTGGAATAAAAGCCACACCAGCGAATGCAGAGCTGGCAGAAAACAAGCTTTCCTTCAGTGAGAAGGGTAAAGAGGATGACAAGCATTTGGGGGAAAAAAGATAAGCAAGGCAAAAAGATTCTTAATCTCCCAAAGCGTTCCCTGTGGTTTCCTAGGCCTGCCACACCAATTTCATTCCTTGGAGAAGAATGGTCAATTTTCATTCCTGGTTTCTGAATGGCTGGGGCAAACAACAGGAGCCCAGGGCCAGGAGCTCTGTTCACACAGAGTATCAGCACATCACCAGCTGTGACAGGACCAGCTCCCAACTCCAGCAGGATGGGCAATGTTTGGGGGGCTCTGGATAGCTAAGGAAGAGCCAGCATGCAGCTAAGAAGACACTGCTTCCATTGGGAAGAGAAATGTGAGGGTAAGAGGGAATTTTAGCCTTCCTAGAGCGAGGTGGGGAGCCAGGTAGCAGTAAATGGGCCACAATTATTTTGTCTAAAATTCTCCTATTCCTCTTACTTTAGGGAACTGGGAATTTCCTTAAGGTAGCTATTTTTGGGAGTTAAATAGGGCTTACAAAAAGGCTGAAGAGGGACTTGGGACAAGGGCTGGAGAGACAGGACACAGGGAATGGCTCCCAGTGCCAGAGGGCAGGGCTGGATGAGAGATTGGGCAGGAATTGTTGGCTGGGAGGGTGGGCAGGCCCTGGCACAGGGTGCCCAGAGCAGCTGTGGCTGCCCCTGGATCCCTGGCAGCGCCCAAGGCCAGGCTGGACAGGGCTTGGAGCAGCCTGGGACAGTGGAAGGTGTCCCTGCCATGGCAGGGGATGGGAATGGGATTAGCTTTAAGGTCCCTTCCCACCCAAACCATTCTGGGGTTCCATGATCATTTGACATTAATAGAGATATCAAAGGTGGTCTGCTTTCTCCCTCTTCAGATTTACTAAATAGACTTTTCCAGCATTGATAACCTCCTTTCTTCAAGATCCTTCAAGGACTCAAGGCACAGCAGCTTAAAATTCAGGCATAAAGCTATATTAGAGTATTCATTGAGTATTCATTGCTCCTCATCAAAACTTTAAAGCACATAAGTAATTGACATCTATGGGGTTTTGCTACACAAATCCCTTTTTCCAGCACAGGTGTTTTTATTCAACTTACAGATCCACACATGATAGATTCTCTTCACCAGGAACTGGTAATCGATGGGAATTTCATCAGCAAAATTCTGGTAGAAACATGGTTTCAGAGGGATGAACTTGGGGAGCGGTGGGAAGTTATTCACCTTTTCTGGAACACAGAGCACAGGTTTCAGCTGGGAGCAGAAATGTGTCACATCCTCCACACTTTCCCAACAGTGCTGCATGTTCCTCCTCTCCCTGGACCACAAATATATTGGTTTTCTTGCTCAGCAGTGGACAGGACACTTATTCTACTACGCACAAGGCTGAGAGGGGAATAGGAACAAGCTAATAAATATCACATGGATTTAACACCTTTACACATCAGTGTGAAGCTGTGTGAAAGGTGCTGCAAGAAAAAAAAACAAAACAAAAACAAAACCTTAAAATAAGCTCCAAGATGAGCTTCCTCAGGAAGGGGGAAGTGTCAGCAACATCTGGGGGAAACAGCTGCACAGAGGTGTTCAGTTACAACCCCTCAGAAAACCACAGCAAGAGGAAAGAAAGGCTGGAGAGTGCCCTGACAAGCAGATTTACCTTCAGCTGCCAGCTCTGGGTAGGCAGGAGCATGTCCTGGCCATGGATCAGGCCTTAGGACCTGCTGTGGCCTGGGACAATAAGGAAGGAAGCCTGAAGGTATCCCCAAACTGGAATTCTGTACCCAGCTATCATCCAGTTCAAGGAAATAAGTCAGATGTTGGGCAGGAATTGTTGGCTGGGAGGGTGGGCAGGCCCTGGCACAGGGTGCCCAGAGCAGCTGTGGCTGCCCCTGGATCCCTGGCAGTGCCCAAGGCCAGGCTGGATGGGGTTGGAGCAGCCTGGGACAGTGGGAGGTGTCCCTGCCCATGGCAAGGGTTTGGAACTGGATGAGCTCTAAGGTCCCTTCCAACCCAAACCATTTTGTGATTCCATGATTCTGTGTCAGGGATGATTTTATTCTGAAAACACATGAGATTTTTAATGGGAAAAGGGTACATTCAAGTTTTTCCTGCAACATTAAGCCCTAGGAATAAAAAGGAAAAAAAAAAAAAAAA
>VWYO01013551.1:11204-23718 GCA_013400275.1 Rhadina sibilatrix | reverse complement strand
AAAAAGCTTTGCATTCAGAGACAATAAATCAGCAAATTCTGCCAAAAGCTATATGGTGAAGAAAACCTTACCTTGGGAAGAATTTCTGTTTTAAAATCAAGTAATTAAATGCCTAAATCCTCTGCTGCTGTCAGCTCCCAGATTTGTCTGTGTGTGCCTGGATTTGTGCTCCTACATGTTTGGGAATGTTTGCTCTTGCCTTCCAGAGCTGATTAAAGTTTGATTCCAGGGCATTGTGACTAATTGTCTCTAGCCTCCTTCAGCCCCAGTAAACAGAATTAAAAACAACCAGAGGAAGAGATGAAGAATGTCCTGGGAAAACCTCCAAATGGTGCAGGAGACAAGAGGAAATGTCTGAACAAGAACTGTCAGCACAAGATTCCCCTTCTCTTCCCATTATCTCCGGCTGAAGAGACATTTTGCAGGAGCAGCTCCTCAGCTCCGTTTGAAGGTTGGCAGGGAAGAGCCTGGAGCTGCAGCCAGGCTTTAGGAAGGAAAAAGGCTCTCCCTCATGCATATTTTCACACAGAAAACATGGTGAGAACGCCCACTGGGAATAGATCAGAAGTAGCTACGGAATAATGTCTGAAGTCACCAGCCCGATTTGACTCGTCCTGAGAAAAACAAACATCAAGTCCTCTGCCCCTCCTCACCCATCTCCCTCAAACCCATTTTTACATTAATTCAGATGCCCTCCAAGCTGCTCTGAGTTACTGGTTAACACCACTGCTGACTCCATCCCATGGAGAGCTGATGGCCCACAGATGCTTTCAAAGTCCACAGGAATTTGGACTCCTTTGTGTTAATTTTTTGTTTGCTGTAAACACCTAATGGGATTTCTCCTGCACACTGTGTCCCTGCAGCCTAGAAAGGGATTTAACAATGCTGGATCAAGGGAAAGGGAGGGGACACAGCTTTTAAAGCTGAAAGGACAGGTCTCTAGGGAAGCCAGTAAGACCAAGATTAATCAAACGCAGTAAAAGCAGATTCTCTAACAATTTTTTTTTTTTTTTTTCTGAGGGATGAGGAAACTTTTGTTCTGTCCCTCTTCAACAGCTGAAGCTGCAGATTGTTCCTTTGGTTCTGCTCTCTCCTATTTTCTGTCATGGACAGCAGAGCTGCTGCCAGCTCCCAGTGCAGAGCTCCCACGTGGTGGGGCCAAAACCAGAGCAGCCACTGCAGTTTGTCATTTTCCAAGCTCAGAAAATGGTGCAAACACCCATTTGCAAAAACCCATGATTGTTTGCTAGGTACACAAAGCTGGGGATTACACCTCTTCCCCAGCTGCTGCCCACCTCGGTTACTTCCGAGATTAGACAAAATAAATTACATGAAATATCCCCTTTCATGTCTGACTGCAGAGCTTGGAGTGCTACAGTTCACCCATCAAGGCTGGGATCCACACATCAGATCAGCAAATGCACCCCACGCTTTCAAAAACCAAACTGCATCACCCATGAGCAGCAGCTGGAGGCAAATTCCAGATTTCCTCTTATTTTAAAGAAAAGTTGGACTTTCTGTTACTAATTTCACTGCAAGTAAAATTTGGATGGACTAAAGTCAATAACACTCAGGAACCCTGTGCAAAGCCTCTGGGAAGAAGGAATTATTCTCATGTACTTTTTTTCTGAATTAAATTCCACCCTCATAAAACTTTCAAGCAAGTCACACCTGAACTTTTATCATTTGAGCAGACACCTCAGATCAGGACACAGCAGGAAAGTGAATGTGAGCAAGGCAAGAGAAGCAGCTGAGGAGCTTTAGGGATCACCAAGGTCTTGGGAAGGGACACAGGTCACATTCCTGACACCTTACAGCCACCACAGCATCATCAACAAGACTCTCTGAAACCTCCCTGCCATATCTGAGGTGCTCTTACCTGCCATTTCTAATGCTTGTGTTCCCTGGTGAGGTTTCAGACACAGCAACAGATCTGTGGGAGAAAGAAAATCAGGTCAGCACATGTCACCACCCAGCAGCCAGAGAACCTCCTGGAACTGGGAATGTTCCCAGTGTGTGACAACCACTACAAACTACTCATGTCAGTCACCCAAAGGAGAAAAGCTGGAGCCTCCCAGAAAGGATCCTCATTTCTCCTTGTGCAGAGGAAGCTCTGGCAGCACCTCATTCAGCCACTTGGAAGGTTTGTATTATCCAGTAGCAAACAAAAGTGCCCCTGGCACTCCCTGGCAAAGGCTGAGGATGCTCAGGGAGCCCCTGCAGGAACACCTGCAGCTCCCAGGGGCAGCTAGAAAGGTCAGGGTGGGACCCAGCAGAGCTCATACATTGGAAGAGAAATGTGTAGAGCTCACCAGACTTAATGCCTCATTTAGGTGTTGAGAAGATTTGTTGGCTCCTGGCTCACTGTGGTGCTTCCCAGCTCCTGGAATAAACAGATAATCCCTGTTAGCTGGGCACTAAACTCCTGCTTAACAAAAAAATAATCAGCTGGAAGCAAACCCAATAGCCCTCGTTATTTTAGAAATCCTGCACAAATGCAGATTCATTCTTCCTGTTGCCACCACTGAGCGTGGCTGGAACTCTGGCAGAAACAAATCCTGGGAAGTTTACCCAGCATCAGCCTGGTTGCTGATTTTGGCAGAGCTGATCCCACAGATGAAACACACAGAGAGGTCTTTGCTGAGCTTTAATTCCACCCCTTCTTCCTTAAGGATAAAAACACCATGTGTCCCTACCTGCAAATCCCAGAATGGAAACACAGAACACACAGACCAACCCTGCAAACCAGCACTGTGGAGTCTGACAGAAATGGAGGCAGTCTAGACTAAAATCTGCCCCTAAAAACAAAACAGCCACACTGTATCCAAATCCCTCAGGATTTACAGCAGCTGGGTGCCCTTTGCTGCACCTCAGTGCTGTCCTCTCCTGTGCCCCAGGTAAGGTGTGGGGGCTGCAGAGTTTTGCACTGGCACTGCTGTTTGGTTGGGTTGCTTTTGCTTTTCTTTTCATCTGAGCTGCTCAAACCCAGCCCATGGAGACACCAGCACCAAGGACTGTATCAGCTCTTCTTCTGCAGAGATGTACAAGCTTAAATATGTCTGCACAGAGGAGAACATATTATTTTCCTGGACCAGTCTCTAGGAAGCCCCAGAGTGGGGACAGAAGGCTCTGGCCCCTGGGAGGTGCTCAGGGATCCATCCCTGCCTCAGCTGAGGCCTCAACACCAACACTGTTTTGTATCTGATGGTTTGGAAATGGGAGCCTTTTGCTTTGCATTTTTCAAAAGTGTGAATAGAAAACAAAGGACGAAGACAGTTAAGAACACCATTAAAACCTCACCCCACCCTTCTGCAGCTGCTCCCTGCTCGGATCTGTGAATTCCAGGGGGAGAACAAACGGCCCACAAACACCAGCTACACTAAAGAACCAAGAGAGAGCAAGAGAGAGGAATCTTTACTGAAGAATGAGCTGTAAATAAGGTCCTTATTCAGGAGAGGACTATTTAGCTACTGCACTTCAGTGTTTGTGTCCTACAGCTGCAGAGAGGTGACTGTCCACTGGACAAGGGATCACAAGGAAGGACTGAGGGGGACATTCCTGGCTTGACAGAGCCAGATAAAGTGTTTCCTGCAATGGCCAAACAATGGTTTTCCTGTGCCCTCCTCTCAAGGAGACCTGTGGTGCTGTGGAGAAGTTTTAACTCAAATAAATAAAATCTCCAAAGCAGCATTCTGGTGATGCATCCCCTTCCACAGAAAGATGTGGTTTGGATCCACAAAGCAGCCCTAAGAACACATCTTTCAGCAAGGATAAGCACACATGGCCATGTTTTACACTGAGTAATCACTTCCTGAGATGTGCTAACCTTCCCAGCTCCTGGTAAAAGGAGAGGGAACTTCTTCCCAAGAATTTCTCCCCAAAATCCAATCGAACCCTGCCCTCTGTCAGTTTGAAGCCATTCCCCCTTGCCCCTTGTCACTACACCCTCTTATAAACAATCCCTCTCCAATATCAGATCTCTATTCACCTGGATATTTTCAGTTTTATTTGCAATAGGTGAAACCCTATTGCAGTTAACCCTGCACCCACTGCAAAGATTTTTTTCATCTATAACCCACTGCTTGTGGAGGGAGGAAAATCCCACACATGCTAAGGAAACTCCAGTGTGAAGTGAACTTCCTTTTTCCACTGTGCTCATCCATGGTCAGTGAATAACTCCAAAGTCCACAGTCCAATGCACATGACTCAGGAGTCCACTGGAGACAGTCAGAGCTTTTCTTCACCAGGATCTCACAGACAAAATGCCCTGTGTCAGTTCCAGGGACACCATTTCCCTCTCAAACCAAAACACAAACACAAGCAGTGCTGTTTTTCTAGGCAGACAACAACATGAATGTGGCTGCAGTGTGAAACACAGCACCATCTCAGATTAGGGAAAATTTTGTGAAGGAATAGCTGTGGGAATCTGCTTTGAGGCCCATTTTGAGTATCACAGAATCCTGGAATATCCTGAGCTGGAAGGGACCCACAAGGATCATCCAGTCCAGCTCCTGGTGTTAACCAGGAGATCGCAACAATCCCACCCTGAGCATCCCTGAGAGCCTTGTCCATTCCCTGGGGAGCCTGGGCAGTGCCCAGCACCCTCGGGGGGAAGAACCTTTCCCTGAGCTCCAGCCCAAGCCCTGACACAGCTCCAGCCCTTCCTGGGCTCCTGTCCCTGTCCCAGAGCAGAGCTCAGCCCCTGCCCCTCCGCCTCCCCTGGGGAGGAGCTGCAGCCCCCGAGGAGCCTCCCCTCAGCCTCCTCTGCTCCAGCTGAAGGAGCCAAGTGCCCTCAGCCCCTCCTCAGCCCCTTCCCCAGCTCCGTGTCCCTCCTCTGGACACTCTCCACCAGCTCTGGATCCTTCTGATCTTGTGGTGCCCAAGGTGCCCCCAGCACTGGGGGTGAGGCTGCCCCAGGGCAGAGCAGAGCAGGACAATCCCTCCCTGGGCCTGGTGCCCCCCAGGACACGGTGCCCTTTGGGCTGCCAGGACTCAGCAGTGACTCAGATCCAACTTGTCACTGACCAGGACCCCCAGGTCCCTTCCCCCAGCGCTGCTCTCCAGCCTCTCATTCCCAGTCTGTCCCTGCATCCAGGGCTGCCCCATCCCAGGGCAGCATCCAACAACTGCCCTTGTCACACAGCTGGGGATTGCTCAGCCCCAGCATTTGTCAGGGACTCTCTGTGGTGCCTCTGCCTTCCAGGGAGTCAGCAGCTCCTCCCAATTTAGTATCATCAGCAACCTTACTGAGTATCCCCTGCCATTCCTGCTTACTCCTTAATCCTCTGCTTGATTCTGCCCATATCAAATAGTTTTAAAAGTTTGTTATTTCTCCCTACTCTTTTCTCCAGTAGCACGGAAAGGTGGCAGAGAACAAGCAAAGGCCAAGCCAAAAGTGGAGCAGTGACAGGGAGGTGGGAGAGCTGAATTCATTCCTGCTTTGCCATAAACCCACCAAGTGACCTGGAGCATGTCCCCAAGACCAGATTCACAGGACACAGGCTCCTCCTGTGCCCTGCAGATGTCCCAGCCAATCTCAGAAGAGCCCAGTATCCCAACCTTTCCATCCAACAAACCCTCCAGTTTCTGAGTCCTTGCTTTAGGTTATTTTCTGTACTGCCTTTACATTTTCATTCTGATTTGATGACTCTGCTCCCAGGGGACAAATGACAGGACAAGAGGAAATTGCCTCAAGTTGTGCCAGGGGTGGTTCAGGTTGGACATCAGGAGGAATTTCTCCATGGAAAGAGTGGTCAGGCCTTGGCAGGGGCTGCCAAGGGAGGATTGGAGTCCCTATCCCTGAAGGTGTCCAAGGAAGCCCTGGATGTGGCATTCTGGGCTGAGGACAAGCTGGGCATTGGCCACAGGATGGACTCGATGACCTTGGAGGTCTTTTCCAACTGTAAGGCCTCTGTGACTCTGCGAAGCAGCGAGGCCAAGAGCTTCCACACAACCCTGCACTCCAGGGTTTCACCCAGAGCTCTTAGCCAAGGGCAAACAGAGGGGCAGGATCCCAGCACAGAGCAGAACTGTCCACACTCCCTCATCAACAGGGATTTACCAGGGAACACAAGCGGAATGCGAAACCTGGGCACAACACACATCTGCTGACCGTGGTTCAAGCTGAGCCTCTGGGGAGCACCATCAGACTACCAGGCCTTCAGAACCCACCCTGAGCCAGCTGAGCCCAGGTCTTTCAGAAGAGCCTAAAAGGAACGAGAGCCCTGCAGAGATCTGGGAGATCTGGATTTGAAATCACCCAGCTTGGCAGAGAATCAGTGCAGCCTCCGGTGCTCCCAACATAAGCAAACGCTTTTCTCATGATCTCTCCAGTTGAATTTAAAGACAAAGTGGTGGCTCTGCACTGGTTTCAAGACAAAAGGCTGGGTTTGAGCCTCTTCCAGATGCCCAGCTGCTACCAGGAACTTCCCAGAGAGCCCAAGGCAGCAGCAGCCACTCCAAAACACTCAGCTCAGCATTATAAACCCAGAGCTGACACAGCTTGGCTTTGGTGGTGTTTCCTCTCCCTGACACACCACCAGCCTCCATAGGGTGGGACACTGTCCCTGCAGTGACACAACCAGCGAAAAAAATAACTCCAAAAGCCACCCAGCACAACCAGGGAGAATGGAGAAACTGTATGGCAGCAGTGCCCTGAGAAAAGGGCAGGGGACAGTGAAGTTACAAGGGTTATCCCCCTCCCATGACATTCCAAGATCAGCTCCAAACTCCAGGAGCCTCGTGGGGACTCCTGGCTATACAGAGGCTTCTGCAGCCCCATCTCCCCCCATCCTGGAGCCGGGGTGACAGCAGAATTGGAAGCAATTCCCCCTCAGGGCTCCCCCAGCCTCTTTACTCAGCAGGTGAGCAGGAGCCTTAATTTGCCTATGCAAAAGCCACAGCAGATAAACATTGATTTTGGTACCACCACATGCAGAACCAAATTGTGGCCACTCAGGAACAGAAACTCAGATGACTCAAGAAGACAGAAAGCACAGAAACACCCGTGCTTAGGACACAAGCCTGTACCACCCCTTGTCACCTGCTCAGACTGGCCTCACGCAGAAGAACTGGACTGCAGACAGCACCAAAAATATTCATTAGCCCAGAATAACACTGAATTGCAGATAAATTAATCCACCAATTGCTTAATTTCTAACCCACTGCTCCCCTCATGGCAGGTTCCACAAAGGAGTTTCTTGAGAGAGTTACAAGACGCTGGGACCAGAAATTAGAAGGGGAAATAAGAAGGAGAAATAAAACTACCACATCCAGGTGCTGCCTATCGAGGGAAACACACACATCTCCGCTCCCCAAACCACACAGATCAGACAGGTTCACCCTCAAAGCCCCTGGAGAATCCCCGTCACGAACCTCCCCGGCGGGAGCGGGGCCGTGTCACGACCTTGGAGCTGCGCGCCCCCGCTGCGCGCCCCCGAGCGCTGCCAGCCGTGTCCCCAGGGCCCAGCCGGGAAGGAGCCGCTCGGGAGCCGCTCGGGAGCCGGCAGCCCCCGGGGCTGGGGCTCTGGCCCGCCGCGGCACACGGGACACGGCCCGGCCCGGCTCCTCCCGCCCGCTGCCCCCGATAGCGNTGGCCCCCGGCCCGCCCGGTGCCCCCGGTCCGATCCCCCCGCGCCCACCTCGGCGAGCGCCCGGTCCCGCTCCCCCCGGGCCGCCACGGGGCGCGCTGGGAAACAGAGTCCCGCCAATAGCCGCCGCTGCTGCGCGCCCCGCGCCATGGACTACAACTCCCAGCGTGCATCGCGGCGCACAACCGCTGCTGTCATGTGAGGGGCAGGGCGGAGGGGTGGGGCGGTGGCGGGGGACGGCAGCCGGGAGGGACAGAATTGTCTGAAGTACCGGGACCGACCCCGCCCGGGGCGCCACCGGGGGAGAACCGGGAGATGCTCCAGGGGCTGGGACAGGCTGGGAGAGCCGGGGGTGTGCACCGGGAGAGGGCTCCAGGGAGGGCTCAGAGCCCCTGGCAGGGCCTGAAGGGGCTCCAGGAGAGCTGGAGAGGGACTGGGGACAAGGGCTGGAGGGACAGGACCCAGGGAATGGCTCCCAGTGCCAGAGGGCAGGGCTGGCTGGGAGATTGGGCAGGAATTGTTGGCTGGGAGGGTGGGCAGGCCCTGGCACAGGGTGCCCAGAGCAGCTGTGGCTGCCCCTGGATCCCTGGCAGTGCCCAAGGCCAGGCTGGGTGGGTTTGGAGCAGCCTGGGACAGTGGGAGGTGTCCCTGCCTGTGGTAAGGGGTGGAATGAAAAGGGATTTAAAGTCCTTCCCAAACCGTTCTGGGATTCTGGTACAGCTCAGTCCTGAGAGCACAGAAGAAATTAAAAGTTTTTCTAATTAAAAACTTTGAGAGATTCAGTCTCACTCTTTAAAATTTAAAATCACTAAAATTTAAAAATCATTATTTCCAACTTTTTTTTTTTTTACTTTGTAAAACAGACTTTTTCTTCCTGTAAATTTTGTGCCATATACATCTGTGTACCCACAGAACACCTCAGTAAAAAGGTTATACATGGCATTAGTTTTTATTTAATGTTATGAAAAATTCCGACAACAGTTTTTGTCCTTAAATAAACATTTCTCCCTCCCCTGCCCTCCCTTCCTAAGCTGTCTGGTCTGAAGGAGGAAATTTTATTTAGTTTATTTATTTTCTTTTCTGGTCCCTTCCAGCCTGAACACTTTTGTTCGGCTCTAGAGCTCCTTAAGCCCTTATTTTCACCGCATTAAACTCCTTAATGTAGGTAGGGATCCCTCTCCAAGGTCTCAGCTCTGCAAATCCTCTTAATTCGGGTGTATAAAACCCCAACACGACTTCAAAAGACAGTTCCAAGGGCGGTTTCTGTCACTCCCAGCTCCGGGGAGCGTGTCAGGCTCTTAACTGAGCAAATGCTGAGACCTCTCTCTGAAAACTTCCCCTAAAATTTCCCCAAACCCCAGCAAGCTCCCCTGAAATCCAGCGCCCGGGGCTCTCTGGCTGCGCTGCCCCGTTTGGCCGGGGATTGTCCCCGGGCAGCGCCGCCGGCTCCAGGGTTTCCCAGCCGGGCGGATGTTTTTTTTGGGAAGGGAGGGAGGGTCAGCTCCGCTGCTCCCATCCACCGGGACCATCGACACGCAGGGAATATTTTGGGTGTGAACCAGCAGAGGTCACTCGGCCCCAGTAAATCCAGCGTGGCTGCACCAGTAAGAGCGGGAGCGTTACTGGGGGACCCGGGGAGGGGACAGCGCCCGCGACACCCCCGGAGCCCTGTCCCTGTGCTTGGGACCCCTCCAGAGCCCACCCTGACCCCGCACTTCAGGTCTGAAACCTCCTTGACAATTCCCAGCTTCTCCCTCGGAGCCTTTTTTCCCCGAACATTATTTTTTTTTAATTTGTTTCTTGAAAGAGCAGCCCTTCGCAGGGAAGTTTTAAAAGGATTTGCCACGCTTTAATCTGTTATTTTGTTTCCCCGTAACACACCGAAGAAACGGGGGGCGGAAAAAGACCCCATATTTTTCAAATGAAATCCAAAGTGTCAATGTGCAGCGACCCAAGGGGGCCACCCTGGGCTCCCAGATGGGACACAGCAGTTCCCTGCACACCCCGGCTCCCCAGAGTGGGTGATGGCCTTTCCCAACATCTCAGGGATGGCCTTTCCCAACATCTCTGCAAGCTGTGCCCTGTTTCAGGCTGTTCCCAGCTCAGGAGCAGCCAGGATTTATCCACTCCAAACGGGAGGGAAATGTGGAGCCGTGTTGTCCCCTGGGAGCTGCTGACTGACCCTGCTGCTCCAAGGGTCCCTTTTCATTATTTCCCTCTGCCCCACAGCTCCTGTGCTGCTGAGGGACACAGCCCTGGGTCTGCACTGCAGGGAGCAGGGAATGGACACTCGGGTGAGATTCACAGAAGGAAACCAGGATGAGATTTGCACGTCTCACACCCAGTGATCCCTTTGACCTGGCTGCACCCAGAGCAGAGATTCAAAGAATCCTGGAATGCTCTGAGTTAGCAGAGACCCACAGGGATCACCAGTGCAGCCCCTGTCCCTGCACAGAGCCCCCAACAATCCCACCCTGAGCATCCCTGAGAGCCTTGGCCAAAGGCTCCTGCAGCTCTGGCAGCCTTGGGGCTGGGACCATTCCCTGGGGAGCCTGGGCAGTGCCCCAGCACCCTCGGGGGGAAGAAGCTTTCCCTGAGCTCCAGCCCAAGCCCTGACACAGCTCCAGCCCTTCCTGGGCTCCTGTCCCAGAGCAGAGATCGGTGCCTGGCACCCAAGTCCTTGCATCCTTGTTAAATCCAGGACACCCATGAACATCCATGTGAAATGCCCTGGCACATCTGGGCTGTTCTTTCCTTCCTAGGACTGGGAACTGTTTGAAAATGACTCCCAAATGCTCCTCAGCTGTCCCTGATTCCTTCCCCCAAAAGCACCATCCCCCCAGACCTGTCTCCAATCTCCTGCCCCAAAATGTGTCCCTGGCAGTGCCAGGTGCAGTCCTTGTCCCTCAGCTCAGGAGGTGCTGAAACAGGATCCCCAGATGAGGAACCTTCCCAGACCTCTGCTCCTCCTTGGAGTGCCCAGGCTGGAGGATGCAGAGGGGCTGGGAAGTGCTTCCAGGGGCTCCAGAGCAAGCACACACCCACGGGGCACCCACCCAGCCTCCTCCTGGCTCACTTCGTTGTGCTCTTGGCATTAAGTGAAGCAAGAACACCTCCCAGTGTCTGAAATCCACCCTTATGTCCAAATCCTGCACAGGATAGATGGGAGATGGGGAGGAATTCCTGGCTGGGAGGGGGCACAGGGTGCCCAGAGCAGCTGTGGCTGCCCCTGGATCCCTGGCAGTGCCCAAGGACAGGCTGGGTGGGTTTGGAGCAGCCTGGGACAGTGGGAGGTGTCCCTGCCATGGCAGGGGGTGCAATGAGATGGGATTTAAGGTCCCTTCTAACCCAAACCAGTCTGGGATTCTGGTACAGCTCAGTCCCGAGCCCATGGAAGAAATTAAAAGATTTTTCCATCATTTGGAGGGATTCGCTTCTACTCTCACTCTTTGCTAAAATTTAAAATCATTATTTCCAACATTATAATTTTTTTTTTAACCTTGTGAAACAGACTTTATTTTTCTTCCCGTAAATTTAGTGCAATATACATCTATGTAGCTATAGAACACACCTCAGTAGAAAGGTTGTCATCCATACATTATATTACTTTTTATTTAATGTTATGAAAAATTCCGACAACAGTTTTTGTCCTTAAATAAACATTTCTCCCTCCCCTGCCCTCCCTTCCTAAGATGACTGGTCTGAAAGAGGAAATTTTATTTAGTTATTTTCTTTTCTTTAAAAAAATAGAAATTACAATCTTACAAGACAGAACATTCAATGAGAACAGAAGCATTTTCCTAAATCTAAAAAGTAAAACATTTCCATAAAACCTGTTGGTATCTACAGGTAGGTGTGTGTGGAGGGGTGGCAAATGGAAATAAAAGCTTTTCCATTTCTTCCTTTCATTCATAGAGATAAAAAATAACATAAAACCGACCGAAACTTTATATATTTTTTTCTCTTTTGCACCAACATTCACAAGAATATATATTATATATATATATTTTTGATCCATCTTTATACACAGTGTGAGGGTTCTGTGGGTGGAAACGGACACTCAGCTAAACTGCCAGAGCAGACAGACAAACACTAAATTAATCTTGGTCTGGACAAGAGCCGTCGCTGGCGGCCGAGGCTGCCCAGGGCTGTTGGAAAGGAGCATCCCAGGCTGGGATGGGAGCATCTCCCAGACACGGAGCACCAGAGCCAGCGTGGGGCTCGGGGCTCCCAGGCACCCTCCCCACTGGCCACAGGGGAGAGCAGAAATCTCCCTTTTTCGGGCATTTCTGCCCAGGCTTTGTCTTTCTCCCTTTCCCTGCGAGCCCGGAGCTCTGGGTGGTCCAGTGGGGGGTGAGGGACCTTGGCACAGCCCCAGTGCTGCCATCCCTTGCCATCCCTTGCCATCCCTTGCCATCCCTTTCCATGCGAGGCGCCCGTCCCAGGCCAGGAAATCACCGAATCGACACTGAATCACCTTGATCCCCTCCCAGAGGAAAAAAAAACAAAAAAAAAAAAAACAAAACCCAAAATAAAAATCATTGAATCAAGTCGGTTCCTTTAAAGAGAACTGAAAAGTGCAGGTTCCCGCGGTTTGGCAGGCCGAGTTACACGTCTTTAATACTTCCAGTCTTCCCTGGCTTCCCAAGGTGGGGCGGCTCTTATTGCTCAGAATAATCCAGACTCTCTCCCCACGGGGTGGAGGCTGTGCCGTGAGCCCGAGAGGGGCCTGTTCCCGAGTTAAGGTGCTTTCCTGGGCTCTTTGCCGGATGAAATGAGATCAGGTGGTGCTGACCATCAGTGTGTGTTGGCTGATGAATACTGAGGGCGAAAAGAAGGGTGTGTGCTTTTTTTTTTTTTTTCCTCCTTTTTTTTTGGTTTTTTTTTTTTTTTTTTTTCCCACAGTTTTTCAAAAACCCACCGGG
>VWYO01013551.1:574-11093 GCA_013400275.1 Rhadina sibilatrix | reverse complement strand
CGGAAAAGAAGACTGAAAAAAAAAAAAAAAAAAAAAAAAAAAAGGCACAACCCTCTGGACAGCAAAAGGCAGTACTGACTTCCAACTTCTGTCCAAGCTTTGGAGAGGGCGGGAGAGGAGCCGGGCACATCCCCACGCGGTGGACGCTGCGCTGGGCAGCGACGCATTGGCACTGGACGTGGCGTGGGGCCATGGGAGGGCCGGCTGCCTTTTCCCAGAGACCTGGCTCCAGAGGAGAGGGAGCCAAGGCTGGCGGGCTCCAATCTGCTCCCAGAAGCAGTTGGGATGTGCCCAGCAAAGCCAGGGAGCTCAGGGCTGCACGTGGAGGAGCGCGGTCCCACGTTCCCCTCTGCCTTGGAGCGGAGCAGAAACCCCCATCAGCTTCCTGGGGAGGCTTCCCTCGTCGAGGTTGGTCCATGGTCTTCCCTAGGAGGTCTTGTAATAAAAGCAGGAATATCCCTCAGGTCACTAAGAAAGCTGCTCGTTTAGTTCAGAGGGTGCAGTTCTGGATCCAAAGGTTTTGGCTCTCGCTCGGGGATGATCCGAGCTGCCGGAGGATGGGATTGGGTGCACGAGGAATCAGCACAAAGCAGGAAAAGGGCTTGGGATTTTAGCCCTTTGTCAGCAGAAACTGGGGCTGCCTCAGAGCAGATTTTTCCCTTGTAGCTTTTTGGCATTTGCTGCAGCGGGCGCAGGAACAGGGACGGAAAAATCCATCTGCAGAGCCACGGAGTCTCTCAAGCATCCCCTGCTGCTGTGGCCTAGAACAGCATCACCCCACAAACCCTTCCCTTCATCACCGTTTGAGCCTCCCAAAAGGAGCAGCAGGTCCCAAACATCACGTTCCTTCCAACCACCCTTATTCCTTGAAGGGAAGGAATAAGGACCTTTCACTTCCCCTTGATTCCAACAGGCAGTTTCTCCCCCTAAAAAGCTCCTAAATCCTGCTAACTCAAGGACAACCTCCAAAATAACAGTTCTAGGGAGCTTACTGAGGGGAAAACCTGGTCCAACTCAATCTGGGCTGGGCTCCTGTGTGTGGTCTGGGAAGGGGGAACCTGGGAATGGGACCAGCTGTGGGCTGGGTGGAGGAAGGGTCACAAACCCTCCTCTGGATGCTGAACCGTGGGGCAATTTTAATGGGATTGAGAAGAGAACTACACAAAACAGCAGCGCCCAGAGAGCCACTGCTGCTGTGGCCACCACGGGGACAGGGACAGCCCTGGAGCCCTGCCAGCGGCCACGGGTGCCTCTAGGGTGGGATGGCCATGATTTGGGCTCTGGCTGAAGTCCCACAGGCCTGGAAAAGCTTTTGGGATGCACAAAGGTGGCACGAGGCAGGTGAACCTGCTGGATTGGCTCCGTAAATTCAGGTGGTTGCCCAGCTGCACGAGGAGCTGGCTGGGAATTTGGGAAAATGCTGTGATGGAGGGCATGGAGACCCTGCAAAACCTTCCCCCTGCTGCAGTGGGCATCTTTTCCCTCAAACCAGCCTTCTCCACAGGAAAATCCTGCGCTGAATCCCCCACCAGCCACAGCCAGACCTTCCTTAGCCAAGCTCCCGGGGGCCTGCTGCACCCATGGGAGATGAAATAAAGCAAAGGCTCTGTCTTTTCTCTCTCCTCAGCTCCAGCCCCAACCCGACCCAGCCGAGTCAGCATTGCCCCTTTTTTATCCCATGCCGCCTTGGAGCGTTTAAAAAAAAAACAAAAAAAACCAAAAAAACAAAAACCGACAAAAAACCCAATAAAATAAAAATAATAATTAAAAAATAAAGAAATAAAAATCGGAGGTGGAGAGCGCAGCCGGGACAGCGGGGAGGACACTCCCTCCTCCCGTGTCACCGGGAGCAGCCGGCCCCTCCCCACTGCCGGGAGCATCTCCTCTCCCGAGCAGAGATTTCACATTCATTTCACTGGTATGGCAAAGTCCGTTTGCTTTTTTTTTTTTTTTCCTTCAAGGTGCTTTACATTCAAGAGCTATTGCAAATCCACAGTGAGGAGATGGGGCCAGGGAGGCACCGCAGCCGGCCCCCCCACCCCCTCCCCGGGGGGGTTCTCTCCAGTTTGATTATTTGATTTAAATAAATTGCCCCAAACCTCTGAAGTGCAGTTCGTCTCCAAGCTTTGGGGGACTCGAAGGGGGCCGCTGGCTGCCGGCCTTAGCTCTCCCGGGGGTCGCTGTACTGAAGCTCCGAGTTGAAAACCTCCTTATAGAGGGGGGGGAAGTTCATGGCAGTCTCCGGGTGCAGGAGGCGGAAAAATTCCAGCTTGTCCAAGTGCAGGTTGCAAATGGTCTTCATCAAGGGCAGCTTGGAAACCATCTGCAGGGAGAGAAAGGAAGTGGTGACCGCTAGGGTGCTGGGTGTGGTGGCCCTGATGCCACCGTTCCCCTTCTCTTGGGGACAAGCAAGGGGGTTTGGGTTCCCAGCTGGTGTCCCCTGCACTGCTGTTCCCCCTTCCCTGGGCACAGCTGGTGGGTTTGGGATCACTGGCTTTGCCTGGCACTGGGGCACCAGCAGACTCCCCCCACCTTAGGACAGCCTGGCAGCGACCTGGCTTCTCCCCCAAACCTGCATCTTTTCATGGGGGGGCTCCTCCCCACCCCAGCTCTGTACAGGTCAAAGCATTCCCCAAATGGCTCCCTTTGCCTAAAAAAACCCCACTCCCTGAAGCACTGCCAGGTTTAGCAGCACGATGCTGCCTCTGCCCACGGAGACCCACAGCCCTTGGAAGGAGAAATTCCTCTCCTCCTTTGACAGGTTTGAGGTCTCACTCTCCAAAATGCCCGTGTGTGGGTCATGAGCTCTGGCACAGCCCTGTCCCCCAGCTCAGACACCCCCTGCAGCCCTGGCTGGGTTTCCTGTGCCATTACCTTCGAGAGCTTGTCCTCGGCGGAGTGTTTCTTCTGGATCTCGTGCTGCAGGGCCACGTAAATCTTGTCCTGGAGCTTCTGCACCTTCTTGGACTCGGTCAGCCACGGGCGGTCTGCAGGAGAGGAATGACAAAGTCACCACAGGGCCTCTCCCAGGCACAGGGCAGTGGCTCTTGGCTCTTTTAACTCTTCCTGCTGCTCTCCAGGATGATTTTGGGGACACTTGGCTCCTCTCTATGCCCCCCACTCCACCAAGGGTGACGCGGTTCCTCTTCCCACCAAGATTTCACAGGTGCATTTTGTGCATCTTTAGATGCATTTTTTTCCCCCCCAAGTTCCTTTCCCAGCAGTAACTGAGATCATCCACCAAGGAAGCAGTGTTTGGGGTTTATGGGGTCCAGCTGTCCCCACAGGACACCCCTGGATACGGGGCCCTCCCCATGGCCCCCCAGTACCTGGGGAGAGCAGGACAGCAGCAGTGAAGAGGGCCAGCTCCTCGTCCGACAGCTGCAGGCGGCACAGGGTCCTCCCCAGCTCGAAGACGGCACCGATGAGGTCGTCACAGCCTGGGCAGGGGACAGCAGGGACANGAAGGAGAAGGAGAAGGAGGAGAGCCCCGAGGGAGGGGCAGCTCGGCAGCACTTACCGAGAGATTTGAACATCTGCATCCCACCGAACTTGCCCTCGAAGAGGACGGTGTTGTTCAAGGGGTTGAAGGCGCGGATCATGCGGATCAGGAGCACCTCGAGGCAACCTGATGTAGGCAGAGAGAGCGCAGACGAGGGCAGGGCAGGGCAGGGCGGGGGAGGTCAGGGGGGTTTCCATCACCCCAGGACCAAATGTAAGAAAGAGGAGAGCCCCCAGTGCACGTTTGAGGTCCAGATTGTTCGTTCCCAAGAGCGGAATGGGTATTGCAACAAATCCAGTTTGGGTTTTTGGGATTGGTTGGGTTTTTTAGGTGTCCAATTGTGACCACAATATTTCACCAAAGGGAAATATTATCCAGTCATTCACAGCCAGGCACAGAGAGACCGAGGTTGTGGTGGAGCACCGAGAGAGAGGAAAGGGTGAAAACAAAATAAATAAAAAGAAAATGGAAGGAAGAAATGAAAGAATGAGTTAAACTCCAGCGCGTCAGGCATGGCCAGCTCTGGCTTTGGGGTACAGCACCCCGCTGGGNCTGTCACTGTCACTGTCACTGTCACTGTCACTGCTCTGCACACCCCTCAGCGGAACCCAGCGGCACCCGCAGCTTGGAAGGGTTTTGGGAGCAAGATGGGTGGAGGAGGGGTCCTGGACACTCATCTGGCTGCAAATTTCAGCCTTGTCTGGGCTCCAGAGGGAGAGGGACAGGGATGGGAGGGAGATGGAAAACAGAGGCTAGGGGGAGGNGGGCAGGGCAGGGCAGGGCGGGGGAGGTCAGGGGGGTTTCCATCACCCCAGGACCAAATGTAAGAAAGAGGAGAGCCCCCAGTGCACGTTTGAGGTCCAGATTGTTCGTTCCCAAGAGCGGAATGGGTATTGCAACAAATCCAGTTTGGGTTTTTGGGATTGGTTGGGTTTTTTAGGTGTCCAATTGTGACCACAATATTTCACCAAAGGGAAATATTATCCAGTCATTCACAGCCAGGCACAGAGAGACCGAGGTTGTGGTGGAGCACCGAGAGAGAGGAAAGGGTGAAAACAAAATAAATAAAAAGAAAATGGAAGGAAGAAATGAAAGAATGAGTTAAACTCCAGCGCGTCAGGCATGGCCAGCTCTGGCTTTGGGGTACAGCACCCCGCTGGGACCCTGGCACGTGTCCCCAGTGCTGGGTGCTAATCTCAGCTCCCCAGCTCTGACAGATTAGAAACTATGAGGTTTTTCCAGTGTTTTGGGGATTTTGCACATTCAGCTCCCTGGGCTGGGTAGGGCATCACCGGCTTGGGCAGATGGAAGGGTGGGGGACATGGGTGTGCGCTGTCATCATCCTCCTCTTCCCAGTCTCTTGCTGGGAGAAGAGGCCAACCCTTTTCTCTCAATCCTCCCTGCTCCTGTTTGAGTTTGGCACCCTTTCTCCCAGAGGAAAACCTGTTCTCATTTCCATCCCAGTTTCTGGGTGACATTTGGATGAGGGCGGCCATGGAGAAAAGCCTCTGCCCGAGTCAGCCACTCCCCACGTGCCCCCCTTCACCATCGCCCTTAAACGTGACCTTCAGCTCCTTCCAGCCCAGCACCTGCTCCCCCAGCACTGGGAGAACTGGGGCAGCAAGGGAGGGGACCCCCAAAAGGAAAGCACCAGCCAAGAGAAAAGAGGGAATTCGCTTCTGGCCCCGCGGCTGCCTCTTGGGAGAGGTGTCAGGGATGGCAGGGGGACAGTGGGGACACGAAGGGGGTGGCAGGGACACAAGGGGGGTGGTGGGGCTCCCCCCTCTTACCGGCTTTCAGCAGGATGATCTGGTCATTCTGGCAGAGCTCCATGAAGCCGTCGATGCGCTTGGCGAACTCCACCACGTACTGGATGGCGTTGGAGATCTGCAGCGAGCACTGCTGCCACATGGCCTCGCAGCTCTGGGGCACGGCAGGGACACCCTCAGGGTGTGCTGGCACCCCAACAGCCCGGCTCTGGGACCCCCAGGGCAGGGACGAGACCCCAGCGCTGTGCCACCCACGGGGGATGGTGGCATTAGGACACCTGGGATGGCAGCTCCCAAAGCACTGACAGACCATCCTTGTTGTATTCCTCTGGGGAATGGTTTTTCCCCCAGAACCCCCTAAAGCCTGTGGCCATTTAGTTTGACCCTTCCTTCCCTTATCTTTAACCTGTTGGCTCAGGGCCAGTTATCTATCCTGAGACAGAGACCAGATAAACCCGTGCTTCTTCCTTGTTCGCTCTCTTTCATTGGAACCTTTCGAGAATAAAGCCTTGGACTGATCCTGGGGGAAGAACCCCTTTTGGAATCTTTTACCCTGTCCCCTGAGATATTCCTCCAAAGCCCCTCAAGAAACTGAGCTGGCCAAAGAAAGCCCAGGAGGGCGGGCGGGGGAGTATTTCACCTCCTCACCTTCATCCCCACCTCAGCATAGCCCCAGGGGACAGTGGCTGTGGCAGGGGGCTGTGACAGTGGCACTCACCTTGCTCTGCAGGGCACGGACCTCCTCGGGGGAGTAGAGGCTCCAGGCCAGGCGCTTGAGCTCCTCCGTGGTGTACTGGCACGTCTCCAGGTGCGACTTCACCACGTTCTGGGCCACCCGGTCTGCGGGGTGGGGACAGCAGGCGGTCAGACCTGGGGACCCCAACCCTGTTCTCTCCTCTGGGGCTGAGGGCTGGAGGGGTGTTGGGGTCTCACATGGTGTCACGGGGCTGTGAGGACAGATGGGGCAGCCGGGGCTGAGCCTAAAGCAAGCAAGGGAAGTGCCACATGACCTTGGGTGTGCTGAGCTCCATCAGGGAGCCTTGGGGCTGCTCCAAGAGCTGAGGCTGGGCTCACTGTCTTAGCATCCCAGAATGGTTTGGGTTGAAAGCTTAAATCCCAGCCACTTATTCATCTTAAACCTCATTCCAACCCCTGCCATGGGCAGGGACACCTTCCCCTAGACCAGGTGTGCATCCCCAGAGCTGGGTATGTCCTGCAAGGTGCTGGGGCGGCCCCAGGCACCATCCTCGGGGCCACACACCCCCCACACGTGCCGGGCACCATGCTGGAGCTCACCAATCTCCAGGACAGAGATGTCAGGGGGCAGCTGGGCACCCTCCAGCGCCCCGTGTGCCAGCAGCGCCGGCTCCAGCATCAGCTCGTAGATGGACTCCTGCTTGATGAGCGTGGCATCAGCCACGTCCAGGCTGGACTGGTCGGGCGAGGGCTGTGCCGAGGCCAGCAGGTCCAGGTTGTAGTAGGTGCTGCTGCCATCGGGGGTCAGGGGGAAGTCGAAGAGGAGCCCGTCCGACAGCGTGGAGATGTCGTCCAGGTCCGAGAGGCCGCTGCTGACGCTCGTGGTGTAGACGCGGCTCAGGGGCTCGGGCTCATCCTTGGTGCCCCCGCTCTGCTCCTGGCTCTGCTGGTGCTTCTGCACCTCGGCGTAGAGGCTGTCCCGCTGCTTCTTGGACATGCGGCCGAACTTCACCGCTGCCCCGGGGGGAGACGGCGGCCGTGTCAGGGCAGCTTCACCCCCCAGGGCAAAGCCACCACCGCCCGCTGCCCTGGGAAATGTCCTGGCTCCCAGGGTATGCCTGGTTTGGGGGTCTCTGAGCCCAAAGAGGGGCTGGGACCCCACTGGATGCACCCCCACCCCTGCATCCCAGACCAAGCCTGAACCAGTTTAGATTTTCCCACGGAAAACACAAAAGCATTTCTTGCTTCCCAAACCCTCCTTGCACCGCTCTGGCCCTGTGGGGGGAGCAGCTTCATCCTGAGCGCCTGAGTCGCTCCGAGGAGGAGCCGGTGGCCCCCGGGCAGCTGCGGGGAGGGACTCACCGTCGCGGGACATGCCCAGCGCCAGGCATTTCTGCAGGCGGCAGTGCTGGCAGCGGTTGCGGTTGGTGCGGTCGATCAGGCAGTTCCTCTGCCGGGAGCAGGAGTAGCTGGCGTTGTTCTGCTGGCTCCTCCGAAAGAAACCCTGCCCGGAATGGGACGGGAGGAGTTGGGAAAGTGCCCCCGGCTGGAAGCCAGGCCACGCGGCCGCCCCGCTGCCCGCAGCCGGCGGCGCCCCCGGGCTCACCTTGCAGCCTTCGCAGGTGATGACACCGTAGTGGATCCCTGAGGATTTGTCTCCGCAGATCTTGCACGGGATCACCTCGATTTGGGCTGCGGGGGATGGGGAAAGGGGGGAAACCACGGGGGTTAATAATGGTCACTGCTGGATGGGAGGAGGGAGGTGGCCCCCCCTGTCCATGACAGCTGCGGGCTGGCTCAGCACCTGGGGAAACTGAGGCACAAGAGCTGGACCCACCGGCAGCTCAGCCCTTCCCACAGACCCCACCTCAGAGAGGTCCCTAAAAGGTTCACACAGGGCGTGGGGTACCCCCACCCCCCAGCAGCAAGAGACAGGGTAGGAAAGCCCTTGGATCCGGGAGAGCACGGAATGTTTCTGCCCCAGCCTGCCTGGGACCCTGTTTTGGAATCACTCCCCTTATGTTTCAACTGATGTGTGCACCAGGACAGGGACAGCCTTGGCACGGGGACCATCCCCACCCCTGCAGCTGCTCTGCTGCTGGAGGTCTGGCCGAAGCAGAGGGTCTGGGCCCCCTCCAGCAGCTCCTTTGAATCCCAGGACCGATATAGCCATCCCCAGCTCAAGGTCCTGGCCCCCTTCCCCCCACAAATCCGCTTCCCTCCCCGCTTCTGCTTCGCTGGCACTGAGCTGCTAATAGGCTTCGTCCTCCTCATTTTCCAGCTGCTCCAGATCTGGGCTGGCCCTGCCCTCCCAACCCGCACGGGGGGGCAGGCACGGCACCCCTGGGACTCGTACGTGCCTCCCGGCATCTCTGCACCCTCTAATCCCTGCTCCAGCCCCCACAGCCCCCAGCTGGGCTCAGCCCGGCCTTGCTCTCCAGGGTGCTGGGCGGCCACCGCCGCGCCAAAATAACCCCCACGGCCAGATTATGATTATTTCCAATCTCCTGGGCCTGTGCAAATCCCCACCCGGGTAATTCCCTTCTGCCTCTCTTCTCCCCTGGGAGCCATCAGCTCCGCCTAGGGATGTGTTTTTGTAGGGCCACGTCTGTGAGTGACAGCCCCAGTGCTCAGCCAGTGCCAGGTCCAGCAGGGGCCTGGGGTCCCCCTGCTGTGTGGGGGAGGCTGGGATGGGGCAGTGAAGCCTCACTGGGCAGAGGGGCAGCCGAGGTGCCATTGGTTCCTCAGGGATGCCATCGGTCCCTCGGGGATGCTCAGTTCCCCAGGGATGGCATTGGTCCCTCCTAGAGATACTCTCAGTCGCCCAGGGAAGCCATCAGTACCNCCCAGGGATGCCATCGGTCCCTCAGGGATGCTCAGTTCCCCAGGGATGGCATTGGTCCCTCCTAGAGATACTCTCAGTCCCCCAGGGAAGCCATCGGTACCTCCAGGGATGCTATTGGTACCCAGGGATGCTATTGGTACCCCAGGGATGCTATTGGTACCCCAGGGATGCCATCACTGTATCCCCCTGGGGCAGGTTTGCTCTCAGCCACTCTGGAGAAGGACTCACTCCAAATCCAGGTGGAAGCAGAGGGATGGATCCCTCCTGCATCCTTTGACTCGCTGATTAACCCAATGCCCCACCTGCACCAGGTG
Organism: Rhadina sibilatrix; assembly: GCA_013400275.1. Lineage (NCBI taxonomy): Eukaryota > Metazoa > Chordata > Aves > Passeriformes > Phylloscopidae > Rhadina > Rhadina sibilatrix. Next base: position 1,967 of record VWYO01013551.1, on the reverse strand, counting down.
ATTTGGGGGCTTGCCCCTCCTTTCCCAGCCTGCTGAGCTGGGCTTCTCCCGGGGCTGTGTGTTGTCCCCCGACTCGAGGCAGTCACACTGCATCCCTGCCCCTCCCCACATCCTCTGCCTACGCCTCTGCCGTGGTTCTGGGCCTGGGAGAGCCGAGCTGATTGCCCGCGGTGGGCAGGGCAGGGATGCCCAGGGCATCCTCACATCCACAGCAGCTCCAGGGCCACCTTTCACAGGGGGACGGAGGCACCAGGAGGGCCCTGTGTGTCCCCCCCAAATCACAGATCAGCACTCAGTTCCCTGAGACAGCCCCCAGTGCCCTGGATCCCGCTGCCATCCTCCCCCACGCTGCCAGACCGCAGGGACCTTTCCCCGAGCGCCGTCCCGGGATGGGACCGAGGTGGTGGCACGGCGGGGGGCACAGGGAGGGGATGCCACCCCCGGCAGGAAGCGGCGTCGGCTCGTTATGCAACGTTAATTGCAGCCGCCGGCAGCGCGGGTGATGCATCGCGGGCGCCGCGCCCTCACGCCCGCGGCCGATACTCCGGTACCCGGAATTACCGGCACCGGCAAACACCGGGGCTGAGCACGGCCCGGTACCGCCGGCACCCACCCAGCAGAGCCCACCCCACAGTGCCCCCCAAAAGCCACAACGATCCCAAAGGCTTCGTGTAACGCCGATGGCCAAATCCCGCCCCCGCGCCGGAGGGGAGCCCCCCGAGAGCCCCCCGGAGCTGAGGGTGATGGGGACGATGCTGTCCAGGTGAAGGAGAAGCCCTGACCACCCGCCGTGTGCCCGCAGCCTTTTGGGGCTCTAATTACCATCCTGCTAATTACCCGGCCGTGCCCGCCGCTGGCACCTGACCCGCTGGAAAGACGCTCGCCCCAAATAACTGACGTGGAGATAGGGCCGTAACCTGGCGATGGCAATTACAGCCCAGCACGGTTAATTGCCGCTCTGATTGTAAAGCCGGCTGAATCACCGACTCGGCTCCATCAGTGCCCCCTCGTGCCGCAGCCATGAACCCCCGGGGCGGCTGGACCATCCCCCCGGAGACCCCCAAAGACATTCCTGGGGCAGATCCAGAAGGATGAGACGGAAGTGGCTGCGGGTGGGGGTGGCCACAGCGGCTCCCGCGTCCCCCAGACCTCACTGTGATCAGGGAAAGCATCGCAGTAGACCCCAAATCCCGGATATTCCTCCCCCCACCCCCGTGCCTCAGTTTCCCCACCGGAGAATTCGGCATCTCCTCCCACCACAACCGTGCCACCATCGGCCACACTGCGAACGGGGGGGAGGATCACTTAGGAGGGGGCGAACCTCTTCCCCCTCTGGGGGAGGAAGCAGGGAAACCCCACCCTGGGGCCGATGGGGCTAAAATAAGGATGGAGA
>VWYO01013550.1:9028-24782 GCA_013400275.1 Rhadina sibilatrix | reverse complement strand
CTTGCTTAGGGGGGCAGGGAAAGGTGTGAACATCAGCTTTGTGGTTGCTGTGAAGGGCATTTAACCTCAGTAAGTGTAGCTGGAGGGATCAACATGGGATTTGGAGATGGGATGTGAACTTTTGACTGGCAGTCCAGACCTGTGGAGTATGTTATCAATGTAAGAGTCACAGATGTTGTAAACTTTTAAAAAAAATCATCTCAGTAATATTTAAGATTTTTTTTAATTATGTGTATAATCAATGCAAATCCCATGCTCATTTTACAGCATATTTGTAGTTTGATTGTTTAAAATGCTTTTTATTTCCATTTTTATGCCCTGGGGACTTTGCAAACTGTGATCTAGTCTAAAAATATGCGAGGTTCCTTCTGAGAATACTTGCTGTGCCAAAGTTTGGGGGGTTTTTTGTTTGGTCGGTTTTTTGTTTGTTTTTGATTTGTTGTTGTATTTTTTTCTTTTAAAATAATGAGTAATATTCAAATTAGATAATTCCAGCATTTAAGAAACAGTGTGGGGAAAAAAGAGAGGAGAAAAGGGCATGGCAGGGACCCTCTTAATTGTGTTTTGTTTTTTTTTTTTTCTTTAGAAGTCTTCTGAAGTGTCTTTAAAAATACCTGTTTGTGTTCATTACCAACATGTTTCCTGAGAAGTCAGTTGTGAATTAGATCTCAGGAGACTGGTTTCCTTGGCCCTTTTCTACAACTTCTCATAGCCTCAAACAAATCCTCTTTCATTCATGCTCACATTCCTTGCCTGTGGAAAGAATCATTGTAGATTTCTGCAAATCTATGCCTAATTTGTCTTCTTTAAAAAACAGTAAACTTTTGAGAGGAGGACTGTCTGACACACTTAATGCCATTTTCAAATTCTGCCTTGAATGAAGTTTTGGAAATGGGTGACAAGACTTTCAGATTTGCAGGTCAAGGTGATGCTGTTCAAAGCAGAAGAAACATGCAAGTGGGGGGGAAAGTCTCTCTTGGTTAATAATGTAAAGGTGATGCTTAATATCAACCAGGTTATTAGTTTTCTTACCAAAACAAAACAAAAGAAAAACAAAAAAACCAAAACAAAACAAAACAAGGCAATTTGCAGCTTCACCAAAGTCTTAAGCCTAATCTCTTGCATTTGACCCTAATACTTGTCATCCTTGGGACCTGACTGTAAAGTTTCTTTTTCATCCTCCAGCCCTTCCAGTGAGCCTTTTGTGACAGTGTTTCATATTATCTGTGAAGAAGGTGCTTTAAATCCATAGGAACAGAGACTGAGTGGAAATAGTGCACTCAGACAGTTTAATGCTTTAATGTTGCTCACCTCCTAACGAAGATGTGTTGCTAATAAAGTGTAAATTTGCATAGCAAATTGAGATTTCTGCCACTGTTCAGTGTCAGCTTGGAAGGAAATGGAGATAAGTTCTGGAGATAAGCTGATGATGCGTTTGCTCAAAGGATTTGGGCATATTGTGGTATGTTGGTATGTTTTGGGGAACAAATCTTTTGCTTTAAAAATGCCCTGCTGGAAGAGGAGGGTGTGAGCAGAACAGTAATGCTCAGTTCAGTAAGCAATGAGGAATTTTAAATGCATAGCATTAGTTTCAGGTGGAACAAGGAAGATCAGTGAATCACTGTAATGTGTTAATAAAGTGTTTTTTTCTGCTGTTTTGTATTATAAGTCATAAATGACATGAATCAAATGTGGGTTTATTTAAAATATATAAACAAACATTTTGCAAAAAAAAAATAGCTTGTGAAAATGAACAGAACATTTTATCTGCTGTATTTCTGGATCATTCTTGTTTAAGCAGTGTGCACCTCAATTCCTGGAATGCATGAAGAGCAGATGTAGAGAGTTTTCATTGTCAGGGAACTGAGTTATGTTATAACAGAGTAACAGTGTGTTAGGCCTCAGTAAAGCAGTTGTGATAAATCTAAAACTGAAATTAATTAAACACGAGTCTTCCTAGATCTTTATTTGCTACTTTTGCCTGTTATATTTAGTACTGTCCACTTAAGATGGAGTTAATAAAATAATAATAAAATACATATATAAATATATAAATATAAATATATAAATATATAAAATAATATATATAGTATATCTCTAATATACTAAATATATATAAATATAATATTAATAAATAATATATAATATTAATAAATATATAAATATAAACATATACATATATGAAATAATAATAAAATAAATAAACAGCCAAAGTGCTGCAAGAGTGTGACTATTCTTTGGTGATGTAGCACCTCATGAAGCATGGCAGGATACTTGTGAGGCAGCCTGTTCTGAGGACTTGATATTCTGAAGAAAAGAACTAAAAGATTTGGGCTGCTTACCTAACTGTCAATTTTCCAGGCCTTTCAGCCAAGGTTGCAACTGCATGCCAAACCTTGCAGAAGGTTTAATTTGAGGTATAGCAACAGTTCAACAAAACTGTGTCTGTCCAAAGCAGAACTGAAGGTGATAAAATTATATGAATAGCTATGTTGTTTCCAGGGTAATCAAATTCAGTAATTAGGAGTTCTGCAATCTCTGGTCTTTTACATAGCCCCTCAGTGTTCTAATGAGTTCAGTTTTCAGTTTGGCAGGTTGTGGGTTATGTTTAGATTATCACCCTGATGTGTGCCAGCTGGGCTTCATTGCACCTGAAGGCTTTAATTTGGAGATTATCTGGAACCTTGATCCCAGTGCTGGTGACCTCTGTTATCTCTGGTCTTCAGAAAGTGCTTCTTTGCTGGTCCATTTGCACTGAGGAGCACAGCAGGCAGCCATCCACAGTGTTTGTGGAGGTTCTGCTAATGACTTAGGCTCAGCACCTACCCTCCAATTACAGTTTACTAATCTGGAAACTAACAGCTGCTGAGGTCTGGGTGGTTTTGTAGAAATGTGATATATTTTCTGTATCTAAATGAAGAACTGTGGAATGGTTTTGATTAGGAGTTACAAGAGCTACAGGGACAATGGTGCTGTCTGCCTGATTAGCTGAGTCTGAACCTTTAAAGTAGCTGGCTTTAGAAGTCAGTCAGGCTGGGAGTTGAGCAGGGATATGTTTTTAGGGCAGTCTGTGAGCAGAGAAAGAAGAGATCTTTCTAAAAATTAAGCTCAGCTGGTTACTGTTTATACATCCATATCCTTGATCTAATATGAAGTTGTTGCCTCCCTTCTGTTCAGTGGAATTAAGATTAAAGGCTTGTTTGAGTTTTAAATAGCTGCGTGGGTAAATGCAGGTTTCTAAGATATAGACCAAAAGCCTTTAAAAAGACCCTTTCAAAAACCAGGTTTTAGAAACCCTTATCAAAATACTGCTATTTCTATAAGCTTACCTTCACACAATGTTATGTCAAACAGTTCAGCATAAATGATACTGCCCTGGAGGATTTGGGCACTGGGGCACCAGTTGTGATGGTGCTCTTGGTTGTACCTGTCCCAAACTCAAACTTTACCTCTGTTTTTCACCACTGTCAAGAAAAGTCAGATTACTGGCTGTTGCCATGAATTTGATTCTGATCTGTGCAACTTGCTGGAGGCTGGGAAGAAACATTCCAAGTTATGTGGCATTGTTGACAACAAACACATTCAGGGAGAAGTGTTAAACATGTGAGGAGAAGCACGCCAAGGAACTGTGTGGCTCTGGCTTTGAGCCACTGCCTGACCCTGTGCCTGACACAGCCAAGCTGCTGCTGCTGCTGTTTGTGATGTCATCCATGGAATTGCTTTGCAACTGGCAGATTTTGGGTTCTGGCTCCAGCTGGGATGTCTTGCACACCGTGACACATGAGCTTCAGCACCTCTGCTGATACAGTAGTGGATAAATGTTCTCTGTGATGTGCTGTCCCCATTGCTCACATTACTGGTAATGGAAGCTTAATGAATAAGTCCCATGGCAAACACAGCACTGAATTGAATTCAAACTTGTGAAGAATCTGAACTAAATATATATATTTGTCCTCAGATAGGTTCCTTGAAGCTTGCCCCGAACTTTCAGATGGCAGGATGTTCTAGGGACAGCACCTTTTTATGCAACTGATGCAGTCATAAGAATTCAAACAGCTTTGGGTATGAGCACTCTGCTCATACCTAAAGACCATTCCAGTTACAGGAGTTTGTTTCAAAGAGGATTTGTGCATTCACCACAAGCCCTGGATTACAGTGTTTATCTTGCAAGTTTCAGTCAGTGGGCTCTCTGCCCAAAACCTCTAAAATACTTTTCCAAACCACAAAACCAACAAGACTCCTTCTGAATCAGTTCTCAGACTCAAATTTCATTACTTATTTACTCTGAGCCTTTTCAATTAGTCTGGCAGTATCTCTAGAAAGTTACCAAAGTGGGGTACCCAACCACTGAACAAAGAAAAAAATAATCCTCCCTGTCAGGGGTTATTTGTTGCACAAAATGTCCAGAAAGTACCTCTGAAGCTGCTTCAGTGCAGTGACTTCCCCTGCTCAAAACCTGGGTGATATTCACAAAACACAGTGTGATACTCTGTGTTTTGTGAATATCTCTCAGGTTTTGTGAATAACATCAGGTTGATGTGGACCTGTGAAAAACCTCCCAGCAGCAGTGGTGACAGACAGGTTGCCAGTTCTATTTATGGGGCTTTCCTTGTAGGTAGCTCTCCTACAGCTTTTCTCACAACATGCTTCCAAAAATTATAGTGCTGTACATGATTTGTCTTCCTAATCCACATTCTTTAGAGCTATTGAAATAACAGGATTTTTTTGTTGTTCTTATTTAGCTATGGAACCGGTGGATAATCCTTTCTAGTTAATCCAAAAACATTGAGACATTAAAGAAATATTTTAATTTAAAACATTTCCTTTAATTTTTAAGGTATAAACAGCTTTGGGAGAAGTATCCAAAATGTTTCATTGAGAATAGTTTAAAAAAAAAAAAAAAAAGAACCAGCTTTTGAACTGTGTTTGTCCTTAAGCTCTTTGTGTTCAGTCCAAACATACAAATAATTTAGATATCAAATTATGGATTTTTAAAGCAAATGTAATAAGGAAAAAATCTTGGCAAGCTCTACTCATCTCATTTTCCTTTGAGCATAGCAGAGAAAATTTGGATTAAAAGAGAGTTAAATTTATTTTGTTCATTTCAGTCCGGCCTGTGCTTCCTGACCTTCTCAGGCTGTGCATAGAAACGCCTTCTACAGCTTCAGATGGAGTTTTGGGAGAGCCTTGCAGAGTGTGATCCGTGCTACCTATGTGTGGCTAGAAAGAGCAATCTCTTAAAAAATTCAAGGCAGTTTCTGGTGCAGATCAGTTCTCACGTTCAGCACGTGAGGCTGAGGACCAAGCCCAGCTCCTCCTCAGGGGCTGCTTATGTTTCTCTGTCCTGATGGAAATTATGCAGCTTCGTGCTGATGCCTTTCCCCCTGGTCTTAGAATTATGGGCCAAACAGGGTTAAGGGACAAAAGGGTTTTTACCTCAGTATTTAATAAGGATTCTTATGTGCAACAATTTGTCAAGGTGGAATACGACAAAATGTGCACATATGGAATATCGTGTACTCATAATAATTTTATAGACTTTGCAAATTAGCATATTTGGCAAAGGTTTTCCAATGAGAGGCTTAAATAAATGGTGTTAATTTTCTCCTTATTTTAAAGTATTTCTCCTCAGATGGTCTTAACCTCAGCTTACAGAATATGTTCTAGAGAGAACCTTGGTGTCTCAAGGTAGCATGAGGCCTTTGGGCCTCCAGCAGGGAGGCCTTCAGGATGTTTGGTCTTCTGGTCTAGCAGAATACCAGGACTATGCTAAGATATTAGGCTTAAAGAATTATAAGTGTGTACGCTATTGAGAATACTGAGAATGCATAAAGAAAAAAGACAAGGCAAAAATCCATCATGGCATTGGTGCCAGCTTGGGGTTCATCTTCTGAAAGAGGAGCCTTTGGCAACTCGAGAGCCAAAGTGTGATCCTATGTGTGCTACCTATGTGTGGCTAGAAAGAGCAATCTCTTAAAAAATTCAAGACAGTTTCTGGTGCAGATCAGTTCTCGAGTTCAGCATGACCAAGCCCAGCTCCTCCTCAGGGGCTGCTTATGTTTCTCTGTCCTTATGGAAATTACACAGCTTCGTGCTGATGCCTTTTCCCCTGGCCTTAGAATTATGGGCCAAGCAGGGTTACAGCTCACAGCTCTGAAATCTGAGAGCATCCTTTCAACCTGTGGCAGAGCAATGTGTGGCACCCATGGCACCTCGTGTGGGGAGGATGTTCCACCAGCACCACACTGAGACTGTGGGAAAGCCTCTGTAAAGAAGTGTCCTGCTGTACCTCTCATACCTCTGCGCTGCAGGGAGTCAGCAGGGAAAGGCTTCTGACTTCATCTCTTCTGCTCCTCTACGTGACTTAGAACCTGACAAGTGTTTGAGCCTTTCTTGAAGAGGTGGGAGATGGGGCAAGGCTGATTTCAGCTGCAGGAAAGTTTAATTGAAGGGTTTTTTTTGTTTTTTTTTTTTATGAAATGGGTAATTGCTTTTTATCAAGATATATTTGTGAAGCAGAGGAAGGGACAAGTAGCTTCCTGATCTGGATAAATTCATGCAGCTTGAAAGTGTTGTAATGCACACCTGAATGAGCAGTATCCTCTGTGAGAGCATCTCCAGAACCTTGCAGCACTGCAAAAACATTGCTTGCCATGTGATTTCTACAGGGAGGAGTTCCACCAGTTTTACTGATTTAAGGAAGGTGTGGGTTGGAAAACATCAGCTCTCTGTGCAGTTTGCCATTTTGTTTTTATTGATTCCCCCAGAGTGGCCCCCTGAGTTGTATTTCCATGGCATCATGGAATTTACTGGATAGCCCAAGGGACATGGGACAACACGTGTAACTTGTATTTAAGGGGAACACTGTTTGGTGCCCACCTCTAAAGATGCTGCTGGCATCATCCTGTTGAGGACATAAATGTTTCTGCAATGACAATGTGGGGAGAGAAGTTCAGCAGCATTAAGCTCTGCTGTGAAGTCCCATGGAGCATCTTTGGGATGTCAGATCATGTGCCATTAGTGTAAAACAGTGAAGTATTTAGAATACAATTGTGAATGTCTGCCTGATATTTAATAAGGCCAGAAGGGTGAGGGCTTTGTCTGGTTCATTTCTTAACACAAACCCTTAGCATTTTCTGCGTCTGCAGTTTAGAGTGTGATTAGCTTCACAGAGAAGAATTTAATTTCCCTTATATAATGCCATTGTTTCAAACTTTAAAGACTTGATTCTTTCACGTAGACAGATCTTGGAAGCTTTCTCTTCAGTTCCTAAGATTCCCACTCCAAATGCTGCTGGTCTTTAGTTCAGTTTCTTCGGAAGCTGAATCTCCTGAGGAAAGCTCTTTCTGCTTTAAAGATGTCAGGTTCCAGGCATCTGAACTCCTCAAAACCAAATTTGCTTTCTCATTCAAAGCACCTCTTTGCAGCTAAGACCCTTTGTTTTTAAAGGGATATTGCCAATTAAAATTGGCCACTGAGGGTCGATACATCAACTTCAGACCTCTAAATTCTCATGGAAGTGTTTTCTAAGAAAACAAATATTCTCTTTGCAGTATTTAGAACCTGAATATTTTAGCATCAAAAAACTTGTGGTGAGGTGGATAAACAGAAAGCCCTTTTTTCCCCCCTATCCTTCTCAAGCCCCCTAAGTTCTGAGGTGCCAGCAAGTGGCTGTACAAAAAAAAAAAAAAAGTTTGCTTAAATTAGCTTTTGCTTAGTTTTTAATTTTCAGTCCAAAAACCAAATGAGCCATTAAAGGAAACTACACTAATGAGATGCACTACAAACCAAAATATGCCGAGGGCAAAAAGCAGGCTTTTAATTTGTTCAGCTCAAATCTCAAACATCTGGCTGTGATGGACGATGTCACTAAGCCCATTAAGAATATCAGAAATAGACTTTTGCAATCAGTGCCTCCTCTGTTTGCTTTTCTCTGTTTGCTCATTCATTCTCTTGGCACACGGTGCTGCGGGAAAATACTTTAAAGGGCAAAGACTCTGAGCTGGAGGCTGAACTTTGGTTTGGATGCAGACCATTGGGCCTGGTTGCCAACTCCTTGTTCAGTCAGCTTGCACCCCAGCTGGAACACACACACATTCTCTCTTTCTGTAAACACTGAGTAGCCCAGTGCTGCCCAGGGGTCAGGGATGGGCAGAAGCATCTCTTAGAACAACAAGAAGTCTCAAGAAGGCAGGGAGACGGAGACTTCAAGCAGCAGTAAAATCAGAGCAGTTTTGTTGTTCCTCTGTGCTCAGAGGCCTGGTGGGATCCCTGGGGCTGGTATTCCTAGGGCTAGGATGTGTGGTCTGAGCTTCTGAAGCAAGATCTTGGGGGCGTGGCTGGACTTGTATGGATAAATTCTGCTCTTGGTCACAGGAGAGCTTCTTCTTGAGAGTGTCTGGCTTGTGGTGGCTCACTGGCAGCATCAGTGAGGCTGGCACCTGGGAGCACTTGGCAAAGTGTTCCAGCACAGCCATGGCCAGCCAGGCTTATCCATCTGGTTAGGACAATTTCCCTCCCAAAAGCAAATGTCTCTTCATGCACATTTAGATTGGTCCCAGAGGAGAAATGCAGCACTTTACCTGCCCTGCCATGCAATGTGGTGCCTCATTATGCTGCTGTTTGCATGGCTAACAGGATACCTGATTTTAGAACTGCCCAGGAATAGGTTCTCTGACCACAAATCCTTGTAAGCAGGCTAAAATGGGGTCTAAGAGACCCTGGTATCATTTGTTGTCTGTAAAAGTATTCCTGATTGCCTTCACTGAAGTTGTGTTTGGACAAAATGAGCTGTGAGCTCTGACCTGCTCCATTCAAATCTGGATCCACCCAGATTGTTTGCAGGAGCTGTTTGCTGGGCAGTTCCCTGCTCAGGTCAGGTGTGCACAGTCTGTCAGTCTGTCCAAAGAGGGCTGCAGTAAGAATTTCTTCTGTGCAGTCACCCTTGGTTGTGGGTTTCCTTGTGGAGCACTGTAATTTTTATCTTCCTGTAGCAGCAGCCTCTCTCCTCTGCCTGGAGTAGTGATTGCTGCTGCTGAGGCTCACTGCCCAGTGGGAAGGTCTCCATCCCTGGCAGGTGACCAGTCCATGTGCAGAGCTGGATTTGGGGTTGTCATATCCTGACTTTACCAGGTTCCTCTTTTGTGTCTATTTTTTTTTTTTTTCCTAAAATAGAGTAAATCTATGTGGAACAGGACTAGTGCTCTGTCTTGCAGATATACAGGTTTTGTTTTGCTGAACTTCAATTTTTAGAGAATGCTAGAAAATGTAGGCAAGTGTTTTATAAGTATTTTAAAAACCAAGTGGTTGTCCCAATTCACAGCTTCTGCTCTGTGGATCTTTCATACTTCATTGTCCTTTGGGCATCTTCATGCTGTGACCCATCCTTCTGCTTTGCATGCACCTGAAATCAAATCTGTGTAGTCCTTTGCTAAATATAGCAAGTGTCAATCCACCATTTTTCTTTTCTAAGTTACTCTCTTACATTGCTTGCAGTAAAAATAGATCTGCGTGGAGAAACTTGTGTTTTTAACAGATAAAACTTAATGATGGGAGAGACAAGAATCACTAGCACCACCTATTCATTGAGAAACACCATGTGTGTGTATCTGTGCAGAATTAGGGCACAAACCTCAATAGCTTGAACTATGAGAATTGCTCCTTTTACAGTTTCCTCTAATTCAGGGCACTCTGCCAGGTGGAGTATCCCATCGTTGCTGGCTCACGTCTAAATTCCAAGTCACAAATTCCCAGCTTCTCCAATCAGTGCTTCCAGCAGAATTATCGGGAAACAGAGATTCCAAGCTGCCTTCTGGTCCTTTCTATTTGAGAAAAAAAAAAAAATAATATTGTCAGATTTAAGGGAGGTGACTGAGAGGTTGACTTTGATTTCTGTCTGGAAATGCTGATGGCAAGACCTCTGCTCTAAGAGCAGTGGGGGGCCCTGCCAAGCCTTTTTCATTGGGGGATCTAACCCATGGTTCTTAGGAGGTTCACAGGAGGCATAATCAGATTGTCCAGTCTGATCCACTTGGTGTCAGAGGTCACTGAATTTCATGCAGGTTGCTCTGTAATGAGTCTGATCTGACATTCTCAAGCATTGACAGCATCCAAGAGGTCACAACACTGGCAGCGGAGCCAAGATCATGAAAAACTTTCCTCTTGAGTGGTTTTTAGCTTCTGCATTGTCTTAATTCTTGTCTACAATTTGACCCCAGTTCCATTGCACTATTTAAGTGTGCGACTCCATCAATTCCAATAGTTGCCACCCTTCTAAATATGCCTTGGCACCTGGGTCCTTGTGTGTACAGCTGGATTTTCATTCTCTAGAGTAACAATTGCATGGGTGTGTTTGGCAACTGCAGAGCATGTTGATGAAGTGGACTGTAAAATGAATCCAAAGTGGCAAATGGTAATCTGAAGTGAAATGCAAGCAGCCTCTTTCTTATTCCAAGTGTACTTTCCTACCAAATTGTTTGGAAATGTCTCCAGCACTTAGGCATTTGGGATGAAATGTTTCATTTGTTTTTAATTCTACAGCAAATTCCCTACCTGTGTAGGCAAATTAATCTGAAGCATATTTTCAGTACCAGGAGGGAGGAGAGGAGAAAAACCTATAATCAGTAATGTTAGAGCTGGGTCTGATGGAGGACAGAATTTTGGAGCTGAATTTGTTCTGTGAAAAGGGAACTTGGCAGTTCTGAGCAGTTTTGTTTTAAAGAGGCATAGTGCCATATAACAGGAAGGCATCAGGCCTCTCTGAGGTACAGAAGGGGGAGAGATTCTGAACTCTCTTCCTGAATCTTGGGTCTAACTAATCAAAGCAAATGGGATTACTGGGAAATTACTGCCTTAGAAACTCTCAGAAAATGAAAAAGTAACTAACATCACTGGGTCATGAGTTACAGTACCTAAGTGCAGTCCAGGGATATTTTGTTTTATGAAAGAAGGGAGTATTGCAAAGTAGATAGGGATAGACTTAATACTTTGAAGAATGATCCTGCCCTGGCCAAGGGGGATCATCCCCATGACTGAAAGGCTGCTTCCCAAAGATATCTCTATGTGGATCCATCAGATTCATCTGGAACTGAGATGCTTTTGGTCTTCTAAACTCAATTAACTGAACGGTCTTGCACGAGTACAATTAGATGGGAGCCCAAAAACGAATGGTTGAGACAGGATGGACTAAGGTAATTTTTATCTAAGACCAATAGCCTGTGCCTGAATGCCCTCTTCATTTGGTTGTTTTAACTTGTCACATGCTGTCCTGGGTTGTAGAGCCAAATCTGTGTATTCTATTTTCATCTGTGGGAGAGAGGCCTGACACCTTCTGATAATGGGCCATTAGCACCCNGCTCTGACTCTGTCAGGCTTTTCTCCAAAATTGTTGTTTGTTTGTTTGCTTGTTTGGGTGGGTGGTTTTGGTTTTTTTTTCTTTTTCTACTATATTTGTATTGTTAATATTCTTAGTAAAGAACTGTTATTCCTATTCCCAAAATCTTTGCCTGAAAGCCCTTGATTGCAAAATTATACTTTTTGGCGGGTGGGGGTTACATTCTCCATTCTCAGGGAAACTCCAGTTCCCCTGGTAGATACCTGTCTTTCCAAACCAAGACACATGCAGCTTCATTTGGTGCCCCCCTTCTCTTGCACCGAGAGAGACGGTGAGCAATCGATTCCTTTGTGGGATCAATTAGAGCTTTTAATGCATAAATACATTCTGCTTCCCTGTTGGCAACCACGGTGTGACCTTAGTTAAAGTTGCCCCTTTGTCACCCTGCCACTGGCCACCTCAGAACACTTTCGTTCTCACTTGGATTTGGACCTTGGCTTCAGAGTGCTCTGAAACAGCTGAGGTGGCATGTGGTTTGTGTAAGCAAGTGACAGATATTTTGATAGAGGTGCTGGGTATTTTCTTTTTAAATCTGATATGCCTGGAGATGTCAGTCCGCTGGGTCAAAGTTCGCTGGCCCTTGGAGAGATCTGCAGAGGAATAAAAAAAAAAATCTGTTTATAAGAGGCAGTGTCTTTTTTATTGGATTATTTATTGTTGCCAAGGAGAAGAAAGCCCATTGCAGTGCATATGGGAAGCTGTGGATCAGTCCAGCACGAGCTCTTGCAGCCTGAGCTGTGCTTTGGAGCAGTAAAAGCTAAAAACCATCAGAGGAGAGGTGCATGCTGCAGAGCTTGGAATCTGACTCTCAGAGCTTGGAATCTGAGTCTCGGAGCTTTTGTGATCTCTCTGCTACAAGTTGCCAGAAAACAAGCTTTTCATCAGGCAGAAAGGCTAAGAATAGCAAACCCCACACTCAGGCTCCACAAATAGAAGACCAAACTTGTGAAACTGAAGCATATGGCAGAGGGCGAGCTGAAGTGCTGCAGGCTGGGCTTGCAGTTTGCAAATGGGAGAGAGATTTTTGCCAGCTGCATGTGCAAAAATGTGAAACCAAAGATCCTGTAGGTAACTGAGTTCAGAGGAATGCAGAAAGCTTGGTTACTTCACCCTGCGCAGGGTGAACAGTGAGCAGTCTGGAATTGTATCAGGTTACCTGGGTTAGTTTATATTCATATTGCTCTTAGAGTTTGAGCAACAGTCAGTTCTGCAATATTAATCTTTTTTGAGTTTTATGTCTCTGAACCTACTATTTGAAGTAGTGAGAATCCTCAAGATATCTTGAGGCTTCAAAATTAATGGGAAGGTACTCTGGTGGGCATGATCCTTGCCAAATAGGAAATTAGAGAGGCAAAAGCATTCTTCTGGCGTGAAGAAGACTTGAATTTCCTATTCAAAAAAGCTTGAGATGAGGTTATTACCCTGATGTGTGGTTAAGTGGGCTAAAATACATGTATTTGTAAAGGGAATAACAAATTCCCTTTTATATTTGTTAAGGAAATATGAGATACCTGAGCTTAACCAGGAAGGACAGTCCAAGTCCCTAGAATTTATTTCCATCCAAATATAGAGATAATTTATTTGTTCTTTTGGACTTTGTTGGTGCTGGATCTCGATCAGTCTTCTATATGTTTATGTAGAATTTCATCGGGCACAACTGGAATGTGATGTATGGCCAGCTGTAAAAAATACAAGACTTCAAGGACGTCTAATCCTTAACTGGAAGAGACAGTTTGATATGTCATATGCACTGTTCTGCTGAGTTTTGGTGTATTGACAGGAGTGGGACAGAGTGCAGAAATAATCCACTACATCTCTGCAGGAAGACTGAAAGGACAAGGCTGATGCAGTGCATGGTTCAGGCTTTGCCTCTGGAGTGAAAGAATCAGAGGGAAGTTGCAGCAATGAATTTTTATATGTTATTCTCAAAGTGTGGTGCTGGGAGAAGTGGGGAGCTGCTTTCTTATCTGCTGGGACTTTCCTGATCTGAAAGATATTTCCTCTGCTGCGAAATCAATGTGAGAGCTATTTCAAGGATACATCCCACAGATCCCATTATTCAGCAGACCTGAAATTCACATCCCAGTTCGACACTGAAATTAGAAAGCTGAGCATACAAGTGCCACAAAATGCTTCAGCATTCTGGTAAGGACACCCTGTAAGAACTGGTTGGTACTGCCTGGTAGGCAGTTGGTGATAACTTGTCACACTTAACCTGCTATAAAGAGCTGAAAAGTAGCTGAAGGTAACCTTGTAAAGAATGGAAGGGGTCTGTGTGTGTTTGTGCTCTGGTAGATCACTGAAGGCTTCGGATCACCATGACACAGCCTCCTAACTAAAGACATGACATATCAGGAGAAAAAAAAAAAAAGAGGAGACTGTCCAATTTAATGGGTGATGTGTTGAGCTGCACAGGGAAGATCATCTGTCTCCAGCCCTGGATCTGCAGCCAGAGGGGCCAGGCACAGGCCCGTGGTACCACCTTGTGCTCTGTGCTGCACAGAGAGAGACTCTCCATCACAAAGCACCGCTCATCCTTCCCACACCTATCGGGCCTCTCTGTAGTTTTGCAGAGAGTTTATGGGTTTTTATAGATGCAAACACAGAGAGAAAATAGCTAGCAATGCTGAAGAGCTGCCCTGCTGTCCAATGCATTTTACTGTAAAGTGGGTGTTTTTTTGTTTTTTTGTTTTTTTTCAATTTTTACTGATTTACCCAGGGGCACACCTTCCCAGCCACAGGACTGCTGTTTCCCCTGAGTCTGTACTCACTGCTGGCAAAGAACCTGAAATGTTACAAAGGCTGGCAGGGATCATTTGAAAACAATGCTTTTCACAAAAACAGAACTTTGATTCTCCTCTGGTAAGTACCTTGGAGCTTCATCAGCAGTGCTGCATTCAGCTAATTCATTTCAACATGAATTGCAGTTAGGCTGAGACTTCTTTTACAAACAATTTTAAAAGAATCAGTCAGTTATTAGGCCTTAAAAATTTTGACATAATACTAGTTTCTGGTGGCTCTAAAGTGGAGAATCTACCTATTTGTTTAAGTTTAAACAAAAAAGCAATTTGGAAAAGTCCTGTGGGCTGTCCTGTGTGAGCTCAGACAAGTTGATCCAAAGCAGAGCTCTAGGATTAGCTGTGCACAGAAGGCAAAAAGGCCAGGTCTTTCAGTATTTCTTGTGTTCCCTATCAATAAAAGGATAAAAGCCTCTACAGATGAGGAAAATAATGTTTCTACCTATGCAATGAGCTCATCCTTTCCCCTGCCCTGCAGCAAAAAATACTTTAACCTAAGTATAATGAATTAATGTGCAGTTGACTATTTTTAATGAGACAACTGCCCCAGCTCTTTTTGCACTGAAACATTGTGGACGCCTCTTGGAGTGAAAGCTGATCACACATTTTGCTGTGAAGAACTGAGAAGCTCAAGTTACCAGGCACACTAAGCTGCTTTATGTGGGGGTTTATTTATTTTGAGTTGATTCTGCTGTTCTTCATATATTCCCATTGTAGTGTCTATGTTCAGAATGGTTACTTGAATTATAGTTGCATAAGTGGTGTAGGAAGGGATGCCTTCAAAATGCAGAGCTGCTAAATTGTGCAGGTTTACTTCTAGTAGATGATACCTGTGTCACCTAACTGCAGTGGACCTGATTATTTCTTGAGCTGCCATAAGTTAACTCCCTGCACTCCAGCTCTGTTTAACCACATTCAGATGTTAATCTGATGCACACGTGTCAGTTTAAGAATCTTTGTTCGTTTATCCAAATATGGTAATGGCTCTTATTTTGGGTTGTCAGGTAAGAGTTGTTCAGGCTCTGGCCACTAGAGTATGCACTCTACTGCACAGGCTGGAATGTCAGCCTTGTCTTTTCCCTCTGTAAAACAGGTGGGAGATGCCAAATATGCACGTGCACCTAGGTCTCCTAGTGGTTCCAACAGCAGTTCATTATTCCTTGTTTGAAATTATGGTTTGTGTGACGACCAGGGTAGTTCTTCCTGAAGTAGTTAAAAAAAAAAAAAAGAAGGTTGAATGAGACCCCCCACACACCCTGTTCTTCCCCATCTGGAGACTGCAGCTCTGAGATGTTCCAGCCCTGTTTTGGGGCAGTTGCAGGTGGGTGCAGGTGTTGGGGAGGATGAAGCAAGAAGGCCCTGCAGAGAAGATTTATTAGTAAAAGACTCTAAGAGTATAAAACCTGCAAGAGATATAGAATTAAAAGCAAGGTTTGAACTGTAAGATGCTGGGCAGGAAGAGAGTGATTAAGTTAGCTAAAAGACAGAGCTGGGTGATTCAGTGACACCCCTGTCAAGACAAAAGGATGAATAAGGGGTTGGACCCTCTCAGGTATCAGGGAAA
>VWYO01013545.1:8336-44149 GCA_013400275.1 Rhadina sibilatrix | reverse complement strand
ATCCAATTTGGCTTTGAACACTTCTGGTGTGCAGCATTCACAACTTCTCTGGGCAACCTGTTCCAGTGTCTNAGCATTCACAACTTCTCTGGGCAACCTGTTCCAGTGTCTCACCACCCTCACAGTAAAGAATTTTTTAATATCTGATCTAAACCTACTAGCAGTTTGAAACGACTCCCCCTTGTCCTTGCACTACATGCTCCTGTAAAACGTCCCTCTTCCCCTTGGAAGTTCCCTTCAGGTACTGGAAGGCTGTAATTTGGTCACCCTGAACTCTTCTCTTTTCCAGGCTAAACCAACAAAATGCTCTCAGCCTTTCTTCAAAGGAGAGATGCTCTATGCCTCTAACTATCTCAGTGACTCTCTTCTGGACTCACTCAAACAGGTCCATGTCCTTCCTGTACTGGGACCCCAGAGCTGGATGCAGCACTGCAGTGGGGTCCCACCAGAGCAGAGCAGAGCAGAGCAGAGCAGAACAGAGCAGAGCAGAGCAGAGCAGAGCAGAGCAGAGCAGAGCAGAGCAGAGCGACAGAATCCCCTCCCTCACCCTGCTGGCCATGATGCTTTGGATGAAGCCCAGGACACGTTTGGCTCTCTGGGCTGTGAGTGCACATGGCTGGGTCATGTCCAGCCTCTCACCCACCAGCATCCCCAAATCCTTCTCAGCAGTGCTGCTCTTCAGGTGTTTAACCCCCAACCTGTGTTAATAGCAGGGGACTGGAATGTCTTTTAATGACTTTTTCACCTGACTGCCATGACTTTTCAAATATCAGGCAGAGTTGCTTGACAATTACGGAAGGCAGCTCCCTTGGGACTCTGACATGCATCTTATTGTGTCCAATAGACTTATATACAGTCACGTTCCTCAGGGGCTCCTGAGGCTGATCTTTACTTCCATTCTCATGCCTAGTTGTTTTTTCTTGCCTACATTATCAATTGCTGCCTTTATATTTTCATTTAGCAAGGTACATGAGCATTTTAGAGAGGCAAGTTTAACCTGATCAGTAATGAGCACTTACTGTGGTCAAAGCAGCTAAGAAATACCAGGAGGTTTGGGTTAGTCATTTAGTTTTAATTTTGTAAAATAATTCCCAAATCTTTCTGCTTAGTTTTTTTTGTTCATAGACTGCTACTTCACCTTCCCCAATCTGCTTGGAACTGAGTCAGAGCTTGGGACACTCCAACAGGAAGGGTTCAAAATGGAGCATTTCAGGCAAAGGGAAGTTTTCATTTACTCTTATTTCACTCACTGTAAATGGAAGTGGTCTGCCATAAAAATCTGGCTTTGGGGAGAATTGATGAAGTGGTGCAGTTCCTTCACCTTTAGAAGTGGAAGGGAGAATTGATCTATGTCAAAAGAGGGCATTGCTAGCAATTGAAAAGGCTTATCTTTCCAAAACCTATTGAGTAGAAATGTTCTTTATGTTTATAGTTTTGTTGAGATAAAAGAAACAAGCTTTGGACACAGAAGAAAGTTACAACATTTTGCTTGAGAAATATCCCCTATCTAGACTATTTCTAAAGGTAAAATAAAAGAGACATGGTGTGGGGTTTTTTTCAATTTTTTTAAGAGGAAGAGAAAAACAAAATAAGATCACTTAATTAATTTTGGCATTTTGCCACTACAAAATTCACGACTCTCGTCATTGTGTTTTGGAAAAATATGCTACTCAATGAAAATATATGTAAATATACATATGTATACCTTACTTCCCTCTAGTTTTAGAATCATAGAATTATTGAGGTTGGAAGAGACCTCTAAGACCATCAGTCCACTCATGAACTTTACACTACTAAGTCCACACCTAAACCATATCCTCAAGTGCCACATCTCCATGTCTTTTAAATACCTCTAGGAATGGTGACTCAATCATTTCCCTGGGCAATCTGTGCTAATGCTTGAACAACCCTTTCAAAGAGAAATTTTTCCTAATATCCAGTCTAAACCTCCACTGACATAAGGTGAAGTAATTTCCTATCACTTTTACTTGAGAGAAGAGACTGATCCCCAGCTCCCTACAACTTTCTACCAGGTAGTTGTAGAGAGTGATAAGGTCTCCACTGAACCTCCTATTTTTCTGGCTAAACAATCACAGATCCCTCAGCCACTCCTCATAAGACTTACTCTGCAGACTCTTCACCAGTTTTGTTGCCCTTTTCTGGACATGCTCCACTGCCTCAATGTTCTTCTTGTAGTGATGGGCATTCACAGTCAAATGGAATAGTTCATTCTAAGACACTGTGGACAGACCACAGCAAAAACAGAAGAGTAAGCAAAACAATTATCTTTACAGAAACAAAAAAAATCTGATAGCGTGGAGTAAGCTGGGAAATGGAAGTGCATAGCATAAAAAAGTCTTTCATGAACTGGAGTACAAAAAAAAAATCCACAAATCACAAAATATGAATTGACCTTAGGACATTCTATTACCTTGAAAAACAAAGTAATAGCTTCTACTTTCAACTATATAGGGAAGATTGAACTTTTGCTGCAAGGTTAGAAAACTGCTCCTAAGAAAGTAAGCAAGATCCCATAAAATTGGACTTTTTTTCCTCATCAAAAGAACTAAAATGTAGAAATAAAGCAGAAAAAATCTACTGAATTCTTCCTAGGGGTTACCTTTAGCTCCTCCTCAGTGGTTCATTTTTAACTGAAAAAATGCAAGAAAGTGGTATACAAATCAAGAAAAATTTAAAAACTAGCTAAGTATGATTCTGTGTATACAATCATTACTGCATATATACAGATATATCACAGCATAATGAGGTTTTCAACTTTGAATTATCAGTTTTAAAAAAGAGTTTATAAATATCTATTTATTTAGGACTTATTCATAAATAGCTTGCTAGAAATCAGTATTTCTTTAGTTTGATATTCTCCTTGCATAATGAGGTTTTCAACAAATTCTAAAACATTCTAAAAAAATCTTTAGCAAATGTACAAAGATTAATATAAGTGTTTAGTGAGGCATTTCATTGTATTATGAGAAAACAAAGAAAGAATTATGAGGCTTTGTCAGCCTTCTGTTTTCCCAGTTGATTCTGACTATCTGGAGTATTTCTTTAATAGGTGCCAATTTTCAGCTGGAAAGTCAAGTCTATACCTTTGTTACTTCATATTTCAGATCTCCTTTTTGTGCACAGCAAAGGACAGTGCCAATTTTTCTGACAGAGTGCTTTGAAATTCGATGGACATTTTCCTTGAAGAACCCTGTGGAATTTTCCTCTAAAATGGTATTTTAAGAAAACAAAAGTCCTGCTAGTAGACATAGTAATTTTTTTTCAGAATGAGATTTTGAATAAAGCAAATAAAATTCAGTCCAGTGAGTATAGTTTGCAATGGGGAAAATTTACATTTTCCCTTAGAACTTCAAATGCCAGGGCTTTGATGATAATTGACACAAACCTAGGTCTCCCAGAACCAAACCCCTGCTGCTCTTGGTACTGTCATGGTCCTCCTTTTGTTATTATTTTCCCCACATTTGCACAGTATTCCATTATTGATTTTCATTGTTCTCTAAGGGTATACTTCAAAGTCTAGTTTATTGATTCAATTTGTAGATAACTCTTCTAAATTGCTAGGCATTTTCACAACCTTACCCTCTATCCTATCTCTTGTTTTGCTAACTGGTATTGATATGTAAGAATGGAAAACAAATAAACAAACAAAACAAACAAACAAACAAAACCCCCAACAAACAACTTCATAAGGTTTTCTATAGAAATTAAAGCACTTACATATTCTGTATGACCACTGATGGATTTTTCTTAACAGGTTCACTGTTGAAAGTAGAAAGGAGATCTCCTTGGATTTTCCTCTGATTATTTTTATAGTGCTTTGGTGGGTTTTGTTTTCAATATAACTCTTAAAATATTTTAGTCAATGTTTTATATAATATAGTAACTAAAGCTGGAATCATTCATGCCTAGGGCTATAAAATCTGAAGGAGAGAATCAAGATAAGTACTGATATTCATTACGCTTCCCTACATTTACCTACAATCTATCAAAATATTAATAAGACTACATTTAGGTCTTTTCTGTTTGAGTGGAAACAATTTCACTCATTTTTCTGTTGCATAAAAATAAAAATATTTTCTAGTTATTCCAGTTCCATCCATGTGTGATGTGGATGTTGAAATGTCAAACTCTTGCTACAGTGAGCAACCATGATACAATCAAACCTTCCTTACTCTGAATTACTTTCTCTAAATGGTCACTGTTTTTCCATTTCAAAGTGTCCTATTAATATTTTCTATATAACGTCACTGAGATTCCATTCCTTAGGTATCACACCAAAAGGCCTCAAAAATATGTTGTCTTTGCATTAGAGTTCTCTTAGAAATTGGTCTTATAAAATGCACAGATTTTTTTCAAAAGAAGTGGAAACTTCTTTTGAAATTTTATTTTCAGGATCAGGAATCAAAACTCCTTACCAATGTGATTAGAATTGCAAATGAGATCATTTGCCTTCAAGATAAAGAACACTGTGTTGTATTATGCCAACACTGGAGTACTGTGTAAGAGGAAGTATTTAAAAATCAGAATTAGCAGTCATTTCAATGATAGTTACTGACTTAGAATTTAGATTGTGAAAGTAAGATCAAAATTCATTATCACATTTTTAATTTTTTTTTACTTCTTTTTGCTATGCTCACAGAACTCCATGGTTTAGAAACTATTCTGCATTTTGTCTGCTGCACAGAGATCTTTATGTGCAGAGACTGCTGGAACTGAAGAATGAAATAGCAACTCAGTAGCAATAATCATTTTGCTTGTTGTGTCATGAGAAATGCTCAATTAATATTAAAAAGACTATTCCAAGAATATTTTAATTATTGAAATTTGGAATAAAAAGTAAAACTCCATAGGCATTCAAATTAGTCAATATGAGAATCCTACAGTATTTAACATCTAATATACGAAATGTTTCTACATCTGTCTGAAAATGAACTCAACCTTTGTTCATGGTGTTAATCACTTTTGTTTCGTATGCTACTTCACAGTATCCAATTTGTCACATAGAAGCTTGTGTTTAACAGAGTTTAATAGTAGATTCAAAATAGAAAAGAACCTTTCTTGGAAGGAGAAATGCATTAATTTCTGGCAATTTAACTACCATGTAATTATCCTCTAATGCTGTCTGAAAGGTAAAAAATGACAAATGGCTTCAATAAAGAGACATCACACATGCAGAATGAAGGTTCAGAAGAGCTCATTCGACCTCCATTTTACCAGCAGTTTGTTTCAGCCACTAAGCATTGCTAATAGATTCTTAACATAATCTAGATAAATGGTTAAAATAATAAGTTATGATTCAAAGATACTGAAAGGAGATTTTGAAAAAAAAAAAAGACACCGGCCCTAAAACTATGGTGAGATTTCTGGCTGTGGGACACTTAGCAAAATGCAAATAGTTATTGATAATTACATTTTATTTTCCATATTTTACATACTTACAGCCTTGCTTTTTCTAAGAGCCAAATGCCTCCCAGACATTTTGTTTCAGCTCCTATATTGTAAATGGAATAGATCATTTAAACCACAAATATGGCTCTATTTTCCCTAAAGAATTATACATGTGAAAATCAATTACTGTAACAGTGGTACAGGATATTTTTCCTGCCCTTCTTGTCTCTTTCCATCACCTTGTATAAGAAGCAATAGAAAACATAATTACCTTCAGCTATTCTATAATTTACAAGACACTTCCATTCATCCAGGTTAAGTACTTGATTTGTAGTTTGGTAAGGAAGGAATATACATAAAAGTGAAGGAGAACTGTTAATTTAGGGCATCTGTTGGCACTGTGGAATGCCTGAGTGTACCACTATTGGTTAAAGAGTGAGCTCATTATTTATGATGAGCTTAGTGGCCCCTAAATCCTGTTCTGTAGGGAGCGTGACCACTTCATTGATATGATTATGTGGGTGGGGTTTCAGGAAGCAGAGACCTGCCAATGTGTTGGAGAAGTTCTTCAGCTTCACATCTCTCCTTAGGAATAAAGTGATTTTATCCAGCCTTGGGCTCAGAGAAGAAGCCAGACCACAGGAGTTTTCTCTTTTACCTCCCGCAGGCTGAAATTTAGCTCCTCCTTGGCGGTGGCCATGCAGCTTGTTGGTGCCATCACCATGAGCTGCTGCAAACCATGGCCGTGGACAGCAGCATGTCCTATTTCCTCTGTGACCAGCTGGGCAAAGAATGAAGCCACCTCATCCTGCTTCTTCCAGCAGCATCACTGGGCTGAAACAGGGACTGCCAAGCAGCCAGAGTGTGAGTGTTTCAAACTGGTTTGTGGCTCTTGTTTCAAGGAAAAAGGTAATTCTTGCCTGAACGTGTTCTTTCCGTTTTTATTTGGCTATTATGACTGAGAAAGAAGGCTCAGTGAGAACAGCACAATTCTCTGTACGGCTAGAAACCAAGCTATACCCCTCCCAGCTGTGTGGAGGGGAAAGCAAACAACTTCTGACATAGGCAAAGAATGAAGGTGCCTTACGTGAAGT
Organism: Rhadina sibilatrix; assembly: GCA_013400275.1. Taxonomy (NCBI): domain Eukaryota; kingdom Metazoa; phylum Chordata; class Aves; order Passeriformes; family Phylloscopidae; genus Rhadina; species Rhadina sibilatrix. Next base: position 37,646 of record VWYO01013545.1, on the reverse strand, counting down.
AAATGTTGAAGTTACTTCTCTTTGCACCTGAAAACCCACTGTAAATGTTTGCCCTTCATAGTTCACATTTTTACTGTTGCCAATATGCACCTTTTGCACTACATTTAGTGTTGCCTCTGTCATTACATCACTGTAAGCGAAACAGTCAGTTCTGAGTAAAGTGCAGTATGTCTCCTCGAAGCACAAAATCTTCTCATTGCTATGTCTGGTAATGGACATGAAAATTTCCTTTTTCCCCTACGTCACTAAATGACCTTGAGGGGAAAAGAATTGGAGTTTAAATGTTTTTCTTTACATGTCTCTTTTATAATTTAATCTATCTAGTAAGTACACATGGGCCTACCTTGGGTAATAAAAACCCTGTGTTTTGTAATGTTATGTGGTTGTGGACTAAAGATTCATTGGCACGTGTCTGATCTGGTGGCATTAACATACGGATGGTGAAGCAATGGTAGGTGCTGATGTCAGAAATAACTAGTGATTTAAGGAATACTGCAGCATTTTTATTTTTAGAAACTGTTCAGTTAAACATTTGGAAGGGTGATCAGGGCCTACTTCTGAAATTTTGTCTCAAGGTTTATCCTTCACATACCTATCTAGACTCAAAGGAATTATTCATAAAATTAAGGATTTTCAGAATTTGCTTTATATTAATTTGAGGGGCAAATAACTAGAAAAAATGAAATTAGTGGTTTTTTCCCATAAAAAATATCTAAAGTTCTGAGCCTGTGCATTACAGAACTTGTATTATGAAATGACAACTCCTTTAAATACCAGATAATTATATGCTGAGTCCTGTTTCTTCACTCAGGATAGAATCTAGTCTTCTATTTCCTGTATTGTATCCTCATAATAACTTTCCAGTGTAACTTAGAAGTGTGATATTTTGTTAATATTCTCTTCTAGACAGTTCAAAACACTGTTCTGTTTGGAAGAGAAATGTGACTGCTAAATGTAACATTTTACAAAGGAGATTGTCTAATTAGTCAAGAAACTGGCCTCTGAATGAATGTTGCTGTCCCTCTTTAAAGATGACATTCTGCAACTCTTCTTTGATAGTTTGGACTAAAAAGTCTCATAAGCTATAAAGTTTCATAAGCTTCAGCTCTAAAGCAGCCCCATTCAGATATTCAAAACTCACTGGGCTGTTTCTCAAGTCAGATGAACTAGACCTTTGTGCACTTCTATGTGTATGCAATGTTGTTTTTTCAATCAATCATTACTTATTTCAGCAGATATTTTTGAGACATTAATGAGACAGAAGATATAAACTGTGGTATGTATGTAAGAGTAATTTAGATGATATATATATCTCCAATTTTCACTTGTGTACTCCTTCACATATATCTTATTCTGGTTTCTTTCCACAAAGTAAGCAAGTTAATGCTTGCTTTGTAATCACTTTCTTTCTTTTCTTAAAAGGGCAAATACATTTTTAAGAAAAAAAATAATGCCATGTTAAGCACTTGCAGAATCCAAAAGTCCCGCCAGTAATTTATACAGTTAGTACTTAATGTCTTAACCTTTAACAGCTGCTCAGATTAACCTAAACTAGTTATAAAAGTGTTTTTAAAGTTTATGAATTATAGCTTAAAGACAAGGTCTTTTATCTTACAGCTTTTCCTTACAGAGTAAAACAAGAATTCATATGAACCAGGTTCATAGTGATTCAAATTCTGACACCAACTAGTCAGACATTTTGGTTAAACTTCCAAGTTACACTGTTACGTACCAGTGTAGTTTTGTAGGCCAGGTCATCAGGCCCTGCAGCCCCCCAGGCTGATGGGATGTTGCTGTTGGACATGTAACAGCAGGTAGCTGTGGAGAAGCTGACTTACATTAACCATTGGATCTGTGTTTGGGCCATCAGAATGATCTGAAAAGATGAAAGACTTGTTCAAAGAGACAAATTTGATAATGGAGTCCTATAATATAAAAGACTCAAGAGCTTCAATACAAGGTATTGAAGAGGATAAACTTTGGCCATATGTTGAAAGTATTTAAGGAATTGTATCTGATATTGGTGAAAATGGAATATTTTGTTTGTTTGTGATCCCAAAGGTTAATTTTAACAATGTTTTTTGCTTGAATATCAACTAGTTTCTTTTATTAATTAAGTATTCAGCTTGATACAAGACAATAGGAGTTTAATTTATTTAATTTGCTGGGCCATCTGATGACCAAACTTTACTAAATTTGGGACCACTCCATCAATGTCTTACAGGCTGTTGAAATTTACATTCAGCTCAGCATTAGGTGTGGACAGCTGGCTAACAGGAAAATACAGGAGCAATTGCCTACTAAGAGAAAACCTTTCTAAAGTCAAATTGCTTGGTGAAACAACTCAAATAGCTCTTAAAGAAAAACCCTGAAGGATTTAACATGACTAAAGCCTATCATGTTCTACAGAAATTACTCTTACTAACATGTAGGACTGAATACAAAGCACTATCCTGTCTGTTGCATTTTTTAACCATATGCTTAATATTCTATAGAGAAAAAACAGGATTTTATCTTAAATTACTTCAGAAAAGTAGTAATTTTCTTGTAAATATTAATTGTATCTTTCTGTGAGTATCTCTTCTGTGTAGAAAAAAAAGAAAAAGAAATGAAGAAAGAAATTGCAATTTATTTAAACTGCCAAGTTTTTAGGCGGCAAGCTAATAAAGTTCTTCTGAGACTGTCTCTTGGTCCCCATTTAAAGGTTCTGTTTTCTATTACTGATAATTTTATCAGAAGTTAGCCATTTTGGTTGAAATGTTCATTGAAAGATATTTGCATGAGACTGTCTTAGAAAGCAGAACAGTCAAAATTATTCACCACTTGAAAATTGTAATGTTTTTCATTGGCACACAAATTAATTTGGAGAAAAAAGAAAAAAAACAATTCCCAAAATTAAGTGTGGAAGATTTTGAGACAGTAGTAGTAAGGAAAGATTTTTGTGAGGATAAGAAGATAGANATGGGAAAGGGTCCAGTGGATCAGAAGGGGTCCAGTCTTCCTCCCAGAAAACCAGGTGAAGCAGCCGCTTTCCAGTCCCTGTGTCTCAGTTTATACCAGGTAGAAACTGCCTGCCCCCACCCCACTGCCAGGGGCATGTGATGCATCTCACAATAGGGTGATGGAAATGCAGATGCACCGCTCTGGGGGCGGGGGTATAGCCTGGGGGGGTGCTAATGGCCCATTCTCCGAAGGTGTCAGGCCTCTCTCCCACAGATGAAAATAGAATACACATGTTTGGCTCTACAACCCAGGACACCTAGTAACAACAAACCACAATCAAATGGAGCTCAGATTATCTGTACATCATAACTACAAGTCTTGCTCACAAAAACATAGAAATTATCTTTCTGTGCTATAGAGGGTTGATGCTGGCTGTATGGCAGGTGCCACCCAGCCAGAATCATCCTCTCACCCCCTTCTGCAACAGCAGAGAGAAAATATAAAGAAGGGTTCATGGCGTGACATGAGGACTGGGATAGATCACTCAGCAAATCTCAACAAGGCCAAACCACATTCAATTTGGGGATAATAACTGAATTTTATTACCAGCAGTATCAGAGTGGGAAAATGAGAAGTAAAAACAGACCTCCAAAGATCTTCTTTCCACCCATCCCTCCTTTTCATCTCTATCTTGTCCCTCTCAGTGGGGAGACAGGGAATAGGTGCTATGATCAATTCATCCCACATTGTCTCANGAAAATATAAAGAAGGGTTCATGGCTTGACATGAGGACTGGGATAGATCACTCAGCAAATCTCAACAAGGCCAAACCACATTCAATTTGGGGATAATAACTGAATTTTATTACCAGCAGTATCAGAGTGGGAAAATGAGAAGTAAAAACAGACCTCCAAAGATCTTCTTTCCACCCATCCCTCCTTTTCATCTCTATCTTGTCCCTCTCAGTGGGGAGACAGGGAATAGGTGCTATGATCAATTCATCCCACATTGTCTCAGCTGCTGCTCAAGGAGAGGAGTCCTTCCCCTGCTCTAGCATGGGGTCCCTTCCAAAGGAGACATTTCTCCATGAACTTCTCCAATATGAGTCCATTCCACAGGCAACAATTCTCATAAACTGCTGTAATGTGTGTCACTCTTCCAAGGGGTGCTGTCCTTCAAGAACAGCCTGCTCCAGTGTGGGTCCCCCACAGGGTCACAAATCCTACCAGGAAACCTGTCCAACCGGGGCTCCTCTCTCCACAGGTCTGACAGGACCCTGCTTGGCACAGCCTCCCGCAGGGTCACAGCCTCCTCTTGGGCATCCAGCTGCTCTGGTCTGGGCTCTTTNTATGAGTCCATTCCACAGGCAACAATTCTCATAAACTGCTGTAATGTGTGTCACTCTTCCAAGGGGTGCTGTCCTTCAAGAACAGCCTGCTCCAGTGTGGGTCCCCCACAGGGTCACAAATCCTACCAGGAAACCTGTCCAACCGGGGCTCCTCTCTCCACAGGTCTGACAGGACCCTGCTTGGCACAGCCTCCCGCAGGGTCACAGCCTCCTCTTGGGCATCCAGCTGCTCTGGTCTGGGCTCTTTCATGGGCTGCGGGTGGATCTCTGCATCCACATGGATCTCCATGGGCTGCAGGGGCACAACTGCTACACCGTGGTCTGCACCACAGGCTGCAGGGGAATCTCTCTGCTCTGGTGCCTGAATCACTTCCTCACTTCCTCTACTTCCTTCACAGACCCTGGTGTCTGCAGGGTTGTTCCTCTCATATGTTCTCACCCCACTCTTCTCTAACTGCAATTACAACTCCTCAGTAACTTTTTTTTTTTTTCTCCCTTCTTAAATATGTTATCAGAGAGGTCTTATCACTATTTCTAATAGGCTCAGCCTTGGCCAGCAGCACATCTGTCTTTGGAACTGTCAGGGCANGCTGCAGGGGAATCTCTCTGCTCTGGTGCCTGAATCACTTCCTCACTTCCTCTACTTCCTTCTCAGACCCTGGTGTCTGCAGGGTTGTTCCTCTCATATGTTCTCACCCCACTCTTCTCTAACTGCAATTACAACTCCTCAGTAACTTTTTTTTTTTTTCTCCCTTCTTAAATATGTTATCAGAGAGGTCTTATCACTATTTCTAATAGGCTCAGCCTTGGCCAGCAGCACATCTGTCTTTGGAACTGTCAGGGCATGGCTCTGCTGGACATGGAGGAAGCTTCTGACAGCTTCCCACAGAAGCCATCCCTGTAGCCCCCCACTATCAAAACTTGGCCAAGCAAATTCAATAAATATGGGCTTTTTTTTTTTTTTGGGGTGTGTGTGTGTGTGCATGTAATAAATACCTAAGACTGAAAATTGCTGTAGTGACAAATTATTATGTTTATGCCTCACGGAGTGAAAAATAAGTGTAAAATCTTGTGTCAATATAAAATGTTATTACTGGCTTTGTCTTATTTTTTTTGAGTCTCTAGTCATACAATGTAAAGTACATAGAATATTCTGCAAGTTATAAAAAGCTTCCCCTATAGAATCTCAAGATACTACTTTTAAGCAGTCATATTTCCCCAGTCTTTTAGGAAAAAAAACAGATCACAATAAATAGAAAACTGATCATGCAAGTAATATTGAAGATCTCTATCTCATCCATATTTTGAGATTGCCTATCTCAGAACAGAAGCATGAAAATCAAACAAAATGTCAGTTTAAGTACATGTCATGCTAGTCCAATCTGAATGCCCAACCTTTAAATAGAATATTTTAATGTTTGAGAAATTGTTCTTATTATTTATGAAGAGTTTAGGTGCGGTTATGTGACAGAACACCCACGGAAATCTAGTTCCATGTTACTACCACAGGTACATCTTTTAGTATGAATTATAACTGAATTATAAGAATAATTTTAATTGCTAATGTCCACTCAAAATGAAGTCTCCCCTCATATTTGTGTTTGATTAAACAATGGATTTAAAGTTCATTATCAATGTCTATGGGAAAGGTCTCTGCAATCGTTTGTTCAGCTCTTTTCACAGAAACTATGAGAAAATACTTTTATGAAAGAGAAGTCTAACAAAGAGGCTGGTAATAATACCAGTTGATTTTAAAAGGAAGGAGTGGAAAAGCCAATTTTTTGCTGGGGCGGGGCAGGCAGGTCAGGGATAAGGATGGGGAAGAGGGAAGTTTGCCTTATAATTATGGGAAAAATGATGCTCTAGCTTTTGTATGGGCTTTGACATTGTTACTGTGCTGTTTTCAGAGAACTGAGTGTATTTTACTTTTTCTGAGATTGCCTTTTGGTGACATTAAATAACAGCGAAATCAAATAACAGCAAAATTTTGGACTAAAACACAAGCTATACTCAATTATGAAATCCCTAGACTTCTTTTTTTACTATGAACTTAAGGTCTCTTTTAGATCTTGTTAGATCACTGCTCTTAAAAATAGTCTAATTGGTCAACTTTTCCTACTGTGGTGATGAAAGTGATTGTAATTTGTACACAAATTTTTGTACGCAAAAATACCTTTTATATCCCATTTATAGTTTATTTTTGTGCCAGGCCTCTGAACTGGCTTTTATGGCTATATGGCCTTGCAGAGTAAGGGCTTGAAAGCTCACCGATTTTCACCAGCCATTCTTAAAGGCAGCTACGTGAATGTTTGATTTGGTTTGTCACTGACTTGAGGGCCATCTACATGTCAAAGTTCTGTGTTTACTTCTGTTAATGAGATAGCACATATATCTTGTTTTTATGTGATAGGAAAGGGAATAGAAGGTTTATGTTCTTTGACACAAGGACAGTTAATAAAAACAGATGTCAAAAGGAGTGACCAGGGGGAGAACATGAATCAAGATGATTGAACGTATTGACTTTCTTGCCCGGAAAGTGGCGATAAGATTAACTAAGCATAATAAATTGAAGAGGTGGGAACAAAAAGGGCTGGTAGTACTGATAGGCTGAGTATTTCTTTGGAAATTAACCTTAAGTCCACAGGTTGTGCAATGAAGTCCCTTTGAAATGGAAGGCTTCTGTTCTAGTGACTTTGCAGACACTGATATTGTCCCCAAAGATTTGAAACAAATCACCTGCCAGGAGAGGGAGAGATTCTGTAGATATTTGACACACCAGTTAAAGAACACATTGGCAGGAACAGCAACAGAAAATGGGAGATAATCCCTTAATGTCACTGAGAATGAAACTAGTTCATGTTGCATGACCTTTGCTACAGTTAGTATTTGATGTGTCTTTATGAAGGAAAAAGTAGGAAAACTACAAAAAAATCTAGTCCCAGAACTGTGTTTGAACATCAGATGTTTGCACATATTATATATATGACCAGTGAAGATAACAATTCCTCTCAGGAGGTGGAGATGTCACAAAAAACCCCCAACAAAAAACAACAAAAAAACACCCCCCCCAAAAAAAAAACCACCAAAAAACAAAAAACAACAACAACAACAAAAAAAACCACCACCAAAACCACAAAACCTGCCAAACAACCAAAAAATAGATCAGAATTTAGAGTTCCATAGATGTCCAAGCTGAAATGGGATGCCCTGAAAGAAGAGCTGAGCATTCCTTCATCAGGAATCCTCCCCTTTTCAGCTGGTCATTTCTATCCTTGCACTTCGAAAAATTCTTGACATCAAGTGCAGAGTAGCAAGCTATGGGAATGAGTGCTTGTTTCTCAATACAATCTGCTGACCTCAGAAATAAGCACACATAAAAGTGAGTTGCAAGAGAAAGGATAAACTCTAACAAATTACAGTTCTGAATATTTTATTGGGGAAGAAACACAACTCTGTCTTCTTCAATTTTCCTGGATCTCCAGGACACAGAACAAGTTACCTGTGCATGTTTCATGGTGATATTGATTGAAGGGGAGACAGTGGTTATGACTGACCAGAAAGCTGATGTAGTCCATCATGTAATAAGAGATAACACAGGTGCTTGTAGCCTCTAGCTATTCTCTGATGACTCTCTCCTGTTATTTTTAATTAAGGTAGCAATTACTTGTGCTAGTCATCCCATTTTTTGTAACAGAAGAAGAAAACATTCCTAATCCACTAACCTTTTTTTTTTTTTTGTGGGACTGTGCATTAGGTCTGGCTGGGATGGATTTAAGTTTTCCCACAGCAGCCCTCATAATGCTCTGTTTTATATTTGGAACAGGAATAAGGCTTCAGCTACTGTTGTGCAGTTCTTGCTGTCTCTCCAATCATCCTCTCCAATCATCCCCAAGCCAAGGTTAGCCCATCACAGACTGAGAATGGCAATATGACAATACAAATATCTAGGATGGGCAGTTTTTCTGTTGAGAATACAATTACTAATATTTTTCAGCCTTTGTGTTTGCTTGTTGAGAAATATTGAAGCAATTCTACCCCATATGAAGTGCTAATGAGAGATAGTACTGCTCAGCAGGATTTCAGTCCCAGAAGATGGGGATGAAACTGATTTTTTTTTCTTTTACTGTTCTTTTTAGTCCTTGTTCAATTACTGTTGGTTGCTCTCTAGTATTTTGCAGAGAGCAAAAGGACCACCAGTGTATTCTGACATTGCCCAGGCTGTATTTTGGATATATTTTCCTATCTACTGTTGATTCTTTAAGCTGCCTAACAGTTTGGTATCTGTGGTAACTCATCAGTGAAATGATATTTCAGAAAAGTTTATAGTATGCAGAATCATATTCAGGGTGAATATGACTTAAAAAATACATTCTGTTTTGAGTTGATATGTATTTTTAAATTGGCCTAGAAATTTATTGTTTTAGCCCTAATAAACAGCACATTTCCATGGCTGAAAAACAAGAGTTACAAAGCTACTGACATATTTCAAAAATAACACTGGGATTGCTTCAACTGTAATGTTTTCAGTAGTAATCTTTGCAATCTAGAGAGAAATTGCACTGACGACACTGCATGCACTCAACCCAAATAAATCAGAACTTATTTGATCAAACTACAATTTCACATGCAAATTTTTTCAGTTTACACAGTGCACAAAATGACTGCGACCTCTAAAGGATGCATAAAAATGTTAATTGATTCTGCCATTCTGCCCTCAGAAATGGTGAGGAGACAGACAATCTCATTTAGGCAACATAAATGCTGCAGGTTCCTGGGATTTCAAAACTGGACTTTCAGATATAATACAGATATTTAGGACAGAGTGTGAGAGCCTGAAATGTTACGGTTAATGGCTTAAACATTGCTATGAAGGACTTTTTGCCCATTATGGCAAAACCGTATGAGTAAGCTGCAACCACTGAAGCTCGCTCCTCTCTCAACAGGCTCCTGACTGGAACTTTGGACTGTGACAAGCCACCTAAGGGAACTTGAGGTAAGATAAAGTGATACTATTTTCCAATTATCTCAGGTCTAGGGGAAGTGAACAAGGCTGAAGGGGAAGAATGCATCCACAAGAAACCCAAACCCAGCAGCTGGGCAGAAAATTGGTTCCGGCTGGGTTTTGCAGTGGGGGAGGCCATAATCCACAGACCCATGTGCTGCTGCCAGGTTGGCACACACACACCCCCAGCCAAGAGGGAGGAGAGTTTTGGGTGTGTGGTGTTACCTCTTGCCAGAGGAAGTGAACATCCATCCTCTGTTATGCAAATCAGCTTAGCTATAAAACCCCACACCCCTGGAAGGCTAGATCCATGGCACATTGACATTAGAGCAGGTGAGAAGTGTCATAAACCATCAAAAGCTCCAAAGTACTCCCCAGACTTATTCCTGATGTCTTGCACCAGAAGACTGCACATGATTGTTGTGGTTTGACATTGGCCCAATGCCAGGCAACCACAAGTGTCATTCGCTCACCCTCCCCTGCCACAGCTCAGCAGAAGAGAGAGGAAAAAAGAATTAACGAAGGCTTCAGGAGTGAGATAACGACTGGGAGAAACACTTCAAGGGCAAAACAGGCTCAGTTTAAGTTGCAAAGTGAAATTCATTGGTAACAGAATCAGAGGAGGATAATGAGAAGTAGAATAAGCCCTTAAAACACCTCTTTTCCCCCCAGCCCCGCCCCCTGCTTCCCACTGACAGTGCAGGGAGACAGGGTGTGGGGGATTTGGTCAGTTCATCACTGAGAATTTTTTCTGCTGTTCTGGGAGAGGAATCCTTCTCCTGTGAGGCCATGGGATTCCACCCGCCCCCCCCTCCTGTGGTGTCCCTCCCATGGGAAACAGTTCTCCATGAAAATCTCCAGCTTGGGTCCACTCTCACAAGCAGCAGCCAAACCACACCTGCTGCAGCACAAATTCCCCCCCAGTAGGCAATCAGTCCTCCCAAAACTGCTGCAACATGGGTCACTCTTCCACAGGGTGCAGTCCTCCAAGGACAGGCTGCTCCAGCCTGGAAACAGGGCCCCTCTCTTTCCACTGGGTCTCCCGCTGGATCACAGCCTCTTCCAGGCATTAATCTGCTCTGGCATGAGCACCTCCTCCACGGGCTGTGGGTGGATCCCTGCATCCCCCGTGGATCCCCATGGGCTGTGGGTGGATCTCTGCATCCCCCGTGGATCCCCATGGGCTGGAGGGGCACAGCTGCTTCACCATGGTCTCACCACAGCCTGCAGAGGAATCTCAACTCCAGCACCTGGAACACCTCCTTCCCCTCCTTCTCCACTGACCTTGGTGTCTCCATGATGTTTTCCCTCACATGTTCTCACCTCCTTCTCTGACTAGAAGCAGAAAACCCCGTGACTTTGTTTTGATTTCTTCTCAAATATATCATCACAGAGATGTTACCAACCTCTCTCATTGGCCCAGTTTTGGCCAGCAACATGTCCATCTTCAGAGCTATTGGTTCTGAGCCACCTTCAAGGATTGGTTCTGCTGAACATGGTGGGAATCTTCCAGCAGCTTCCCACAGGAGCCATCTTTGTGGCCCCCCTGCTACCAAAAACTAGGCCATGTCAAACCAACACAGTGATGCAAAGAGGTGCAACTGATCCAGAGTCTGTTGCAAGAGAAAGTGTCAAACTTTCTCCCTCCCAGGGGAGGTACCTGGCTATTCCCATATGGTCCAAATGTATATAAATTAATTGAACTCTGTGTTTTGTGGGGCCCTCCCCACTAAGAAAACCAGAAGAGGATCAAAAGGACACCATTGGGATCCACAGAGTGGTGGTATTTTACCATTAATCTGTCCCTCCACCACTCTCTTTCTCTCCCTGCCTTTCTCCTTTCTTTTTCTCTTTCTTTCTCTCCCTCCTCACATTTAATGTCAGATAAAGTATATACTATTGACTTTGACATCATTTGTACCTTAATGCCTCAGACAGAGGCATCTCTCTAACAATTTTAATAATCAGATAGTAACACAGAGGGAAATATAAATCATAATTCCCATTCAAAAAAAAATCCATTTAAACCATAATGAATATCTATTCATCTATCTATATTTTTGGTTGAAGAGCAGACAAAGACTCAAAATCCATCCTACAGATTTCCTAGGGGTTTCCTCCTATGAAATTTGACCTATTGTCAAAATTGATGAAATACTTGCTCAAGTCTCAGTCAAAGGATAAAATATAGATTCCTTGTGTCCTTGTGGTGGAATGAAGAGCCTTGTTCTATGAGATAGAGGAGGAGCTCATTCCCTGACCTGTCTGTGGTGAAATGAAAAGTTCCTCCAAGATGTTTGTCTCCTAGGATGTTTGTCTCTCTGGGTGGTGCAAGAGAGTAAAGCAACCTTTTCTGATAGGAAGACTTGGTTCTTGTGCCTTTTCTGTGAGAAGGATAAGACTGTGTCAGAGGTGAGAACTGAGAATCCCATACTCTCCCTTTGCCTCTCTGTGTGGTTAGACAGAGATATTTCTTCAGCAGAAGCTGGCTTAAGAATGTCAACAGGTAGATTACTTCTTTCGTGCTTCACAGAAAGCCTCTCATCTCATTTGTACTTTTAACACAGAGTTAATCCACTGGAAATACACTGGTGTCTCAGAGGTTAAGATGTTTTTAATTAATCTGATCACTGTTGTTGCCTGTAACTTACATAAATTGCCAAATACCAGCTTACATCACTTCTGTGAGACTTCACTAATTCACTGTTAATCCAGTGACAAAATGTATCCACAAGTTAGAAAACTAATGCCTCTAGTCCCTTTCTATATCACCAGTAAGAACTAATTTGACATTCTCTGGACTGTGATTGGAATGGTTACCTTTCAATTACTGGGATTTAACACCCAAAAACTAATAGATTTGCTTAAATTATTTGCCTGTTTTTAACCACCTGTCATATTTGAAACAATGAGCAGTTTTCTTTGGAAAAGAATAAATCAGAGTGAAGTCAATTGACTATACAAATATGTAACAATATTTTTGTGGACTGAACAAATTGCATGACTTCAGTATTATAAGGATGAATGTAAAAATGCAAGGATGAATGTAGAAATGCTTAAATGATGCCTAGATCTCAAGTACTACTGGTCCTGAAGGTGACTAATCTGCCTGAGGAGCAGCTCTGAATGAAGATGAAACAGTTCATGTCAGGTTTCTTAGAGGCTTGAAGCAGGGGTACAACTCACTGGCCTCCTAAGAGAGACTGTGGAGCTAGGCTGGGGTGCTTACAGTGCCAGATGCTTATGAAAAAGTCACATTTGCTACATGTGGCTGTCCTTGCAGAGAGGACAGGCTACTCTTTCTGCTTGACAGCAACTTTCCCCTTGCATGAATTTTTGCAGAGAAAGAAAGAGGGGAGGAGAGAGAGATTTCACACAGTCTACTGAGCTGAAGTCTTCTCCACATTCTACTATCAATGCTGTAACCCATTTGAATAGTTTCTGCATCATAATAGTGATATTCTAATATAATAATTTCCTTATTAAATAAGGTTATTTTATTCTCTTACATTATTTCACCTTAAATACAACAGCAAAATATTTTTATTAAGCCCATTGACATTTCAAATCCAGGTTTCCCTCCTGCACATGCCACGGCACAGAAGAGATGGGGCAGTATGTCCCATGTCATAGTCTATATCCAGCATGTAGGCAATGTCAGTATCTGAACTTGACATTGAACTTGAAGAGTTCTGAAGCCTCACCTTTTAGGTGTAACTTGTATTTTGCAGTTAAGCTTAAATTTTGCACTTGAACACAAAGCAACAACTTTATGTTTATCCAGAGCCTAAAAGCAATACTTTTGTCATAAACTCACACTATTTCAAACTGTGTGAGCATGTCCTATTCACCTCTTCTTTACTCTCTCTCCTTCTGTGACCCCAGAAATGAGTTTCCAACCCCCTACTGACTTCTGATAGAGAGAGAAAGAGCAAAAGGAAAAAAGCATGAATTCCATTTTAAATCTGTATGTCTGGGTTTTGCTAATCTCAAAGTGCAGGAACTATTTTATTTTAAACATGATGTGATTGCTACTTGCTATTATGCACAATACAGGCTCATTTCTGAAGTCTGAAAAGTTTTGAAAAGCAAGTGCAGTTAGCATTGGGTGAAGAGGAGGTTCAAATAAGAATTGACCTGTCTGTTCCTGTTACACTGGGATCATAATGTATAGGGTCAGATTCCTTCGTCCTTATATCAATTTTATAGACACATAACTCCACTGATTTTTATTGGTTACTTGCACATGAAAGGAATGAGATGCAGCTCAGTAGAGTATTTTGTAAGGCAAGGTCTTGGCTCTCCTCCACCTTGCATGCACACTGCTGAAATACAAAAACCCTGAAGTCAGTATGAAAGTGGCAAAACACTCACTAATCCCAATGAGGTGAGGTGAAAGCCAGAGGTGTCTCTTTCCAATCCTTTAAAGCAATATAGCTTCACTCAGTGTTTCATTTTGTTCTTTTTTTAAAAATGAAAAGTTTTCTTTTAAAGAATTTTAAGGAAAAGAAGAAACATGGAACTGCTACTTTGCTGTGAGCAGATTTTGACCCTGAACAGAAGACACAAAAATTAAGATATTCACTTTGTGTTTATAACTTTACTCTTTGTTTCCTGGCTGCTGGAAATTTGATGATGTCTTATGTCTAGAAATTGATTCTTTTACAAAAAAAACAAAATTGATTTACATATTTCCCTGGTTGGTCTGATATATCAAAAGTTGTAATTTCAAATTTTAAAAAAGCTGAAAATGAAAATAGGTAATGGAGTATACTAGTGTGATTCATAGAGAGTGCTAACGAAAGTCAGGTGAATCAAACTCTTCTGAAATCAGTGCACTTGTCTTTCTCAACAAAATCAACACAATCATATAATAGGAAACAAAGCATTTAATGTCTCTGTCTGGAATAAAGTAGCTCCAATTTGGTCAGCCTTAATCTTTGTGAGATTTCATTTTGGATCTATTTTAACTAGAAAGGCTTGAATGGGAAAGAATAGACAGCTGTTTGATGGAGAGATATCAGGGTGGAATCTGACATTTTCCTAACCCCGTGTCATTCAAGTTGCAGCACCTTGTCATTCCAATCTCCCTTGTCAAACTCAAATCTCAGCCAACTCTTGCCTTATTATTTATTTCTCTGAGAGTTGATTAAAGTTTGAACAGTGAGGTGCAGGAGGATGCTTCATGACTTTTCACCTTATCTCTTGGTGAATTCTGCTTCTGATCTCCAGTTGTTTGAGACTGCAGAGCCAACCACAGTCGAGACATAATGAAGGTGATTTTCTAAATATTCCTCCAACTCCAAATATTGGCAACAAGAAAACACTACCTAACAAATTAAATATTTATAATACAGCCAGAATAAAGATGAAGTAAAGGAACAAGTACATTTTTGAATAACTTTCTGCTCTGGGAAGATTGGGGAAAGCTATTGAAAACAGCACCCTTATTAGCTGTACTCTTCCCTCTTAGAACATCATTGTCTAAGCAGAATAGCTTATGGTTTTGAGGCTTTGGGAAGGGACTAATGATATTTACTATTTAAATATGAACCATTTAAAAATATTAGAAAAAATACTGAACAGAAAGTTCTAAATCAAGCTGTAGTATTTTGAGAATCAACCCATAGCATTAAATCATGGTGTCACTTACGCTGAGGTAATGCCAAAAATCACAGTTCTTGTACTATGATTTAGATGCAAAACTGTCAGTTGTAGCTACCACAGAAATGTATCAGATATTGCAGGGTAGATGAGAAGGGTGTATTTAATTTTTCATAGCATTATCATCCTCCTGTGGGGCATATTGGCCAAACTACAGAAATAGTTACATCAAATTAGGTTCGGCCTAAATAGCATCTATACAATTCAAACTAGATATGTATTGTGTTTCAGTTGGTAACAAGATTTCTGTAAAACTTGTTCATCCCTTGCTTCTTAATTTTATGAGTAGTCTCAAGAGGTGCAGATACGTGGCTTAAGTTGAAAAAAATAGATGCCCAGGGAACAACACGTTTTTAACTCATATTTCAGGCTGACTCAATTCACCTTAAGTTTTCCCTCAGTGACCAACCAAAGCTTAGACTGTGTTTAACTGAAGGGTGATTAATTGACAAACAGGAGAGAAGTGAAGCTAGTGATACCAAGGAAACATGGAAAGAAAGGTATTTTTAAATTTTTAAAATTATTTCTTTGTCCTCAAAGCCAGAGAATATAATTTTCATTAGGCCTCATATGGAGTTGGAGCTTAAAGTGGTAAAGTAAGCTGTTCTTTGCTTTGTTGGAATTTTTCTTATGGAATGTCTAATAAAATGCATGCTTTTCTCTTTTCAGGATAGTTTGACAATGAACCAGACCTTTTTGGCTCGGGATTTAGAATATTTCAAGGTACTTTGAAGAGGGCAACAAAAAGAGGAGTCAAAAGCTGCATCTACAAAACGCTTAGGCAGTGGCTGTTCATCTGTCAGGCAGAAGGAGTGAGAGGAAATTCATTTCAAAATGCTCCAATATTTGCACTAACTTTCCCTTTTTTTCTGGGTACAATTTAAAGGATTGCATTTGATGTGGTCCTACAGAGGATTAAAAGAGGATTAAGAGGATGAACAAGTCAGTTGATGGAATTTTACCATTGATTTCAACAAGGCCAGGGATTTCACCTCCAGTGATTGCCCTCTGTAATCAGAAAAATGTTCCTCCTCTTGGGCCTGTTACAAAGGACAGGATCAAGAGGATTAAATTTTTGCAGTTAAACAATCAAATACCTAGAAGCATAGGCAAGCTCAACAGCAGATACGAAACCATTTCTCTCCTCCTTTATGAATGTAAATAGCAGAGAAGCCTCTGACTGTGTAACTGTGTGCAAGCTGGTTTGATATACAGGAGGGAGAGGAGCAGTGGGACCCAAAAGCATGGGAAGAAGAGCGATGATCCTTGCAGGGAATAACCCCAGGTGCAGTTAGTGACTAAATAGAAGTCATTGGGCTACAACAAGAGCAAGTAACAGCGAATGAAATAGTCAACCTGATAAATTGTAGGAAGGAGCTGTATCAGAGAAGTACAAGAGGTCAGAGTTATAACTAGAGACCCAACAAAACAAAAATCCTCCTTTGCTTGTAGGACATGTTACTTCTCATGTCTTGGGAGATGCTCAACAGAAGGGTTTGTCATCTCAGAACTCATTCTGCAGAAGGATGGTATATAATCCTCTTCTGTTTTTTTTTTCCTTTTTTTTTTTTTTAAGAGCTGTGGTGAGATGTCTCTCTCAGAAGGCACCAAAAAGCATAGCTTCTTATAGATTGGCCAGTGCCTTGTCCTAGCTACCATTTTTCCTTCAAAACTGAATAGTATTTTACCCAATGTGTTGCATTGCATTTCCACAATAGAACAACCATGTCCCAGATTACCTGATATCTCGATGTTATAATGTAACTTTATCAGATGAAATATGGGGGTTTTTTTTAAGCTTATCAAAGAAACAGAACAAGATTAGTTAAAATTGGGTGGGTTGAAATGTGACGACAGATCCTTCTGGTCAGTTGTTAAATTTAACTATTTTAGATTGGCAGCCTAAAGAGATTGCTTTTTCAGACTTACAGGGATTTTTCTTTCTGATGTCTATAAAACAAGGGCATACATTGCTGTTTATAAAGAGCTCATGAAATCCTGGTTGTACTGAAGTGGGTGACAAAACTTCAAAAGAGACAAGTTGTACCTTGATTCAATTAGATGGGCTGGCACTATTTATCTTGTATAGGAGAGCATTTTTTTTTTAATCTGAATGGAATAGTATTTTTATTACCTTTTTATTTGGTTTTAGTTTTCCTGTGAAATTTTCACTTTTCACTTGATTTATTTGAGTGTAGTGTGAAGAATAATTCTAAATGTCAGGAAGAACTAAGATTGCTTTAAGAAGATGGAAAAGAGAAAACCTATTTCAGTCATTTATGCCTTCTAAAGGAGCACTAGTCTAATCTTTTTCATAATAGAACAAAGAATGATAACTTAATTGAATATATTGATGGGTTAATTTTCTTTATTTGTGTAGTAATAAATTAGAACCTAATTTTTATGTTCAATAATAGAGGTGAAGGTAAATGTACTTTCAAATTCATAATGACATCTAAATGCTTTTTTAGTTTTCTCTCCCTGATTATGTATGAATATTTCCCTTTAATGTAATGCATTAATTATATCATTAGAAAAGGATTATTATTCAATTGAAGACAAATATATTTGGCTTTAAAAGAACTTTGGCATCATATTATTTAAGTTTGTTCAGATACATGATTTATGACATAAGTTCTCACATGTTTGTAACTCATCCTCTGTAATTCAGAATTTTAATGTTGTTCCAATCCTGTGATTTTTTAAATGTACTTGCATATTTTTGCAAATTTAAGATAAATCACTTTGTCTAATCTAGCATTTTTTGCTAGATTCACCATGCTGTAAATTAGGAAAGATGGTTACTGAGGTGAGATATTGTTTCAGGTCTTGCAGCCTGGGCCTGGGGTGCCTGTTTCAACAAATTTTATTTGACGCTGATTTTTCAGGAATTACTCTGATGAGTTTTATAAATTTTTCCAGGGCTGATCAAGGGTTAATTTAAGTAAAAAGTCTAACTAGTCACAGATAAAGGATTTGCAAAAGTAGAGTTATAAGACAGGCATACACCCTTCATAATATCTTTAGGAATTACAGAGGGAACACCTCTATAGATATATGTAGAGCTATCTGAATGTATTTGAAAATCCAGCTGTTCATTAAGCCAGCAAGCTCTCACATTCACAAAACTCTTTCTGAAAATGATACTAAGCAGAGACCCACAAAGGTGATGACTCCTGAGCTCAGTGGAAAACAAGCCCACAGGAAATATACAAGGTAAGGGATACTCAAGGTGCAATGGTTTTTCTAGGAGAACTGAGTGGGATGGCAGTGAAGAATCTCAGTATCTTTGTGGAAATGGACCTTACAGGCTTTATGCACAATTGATTCTGAGGACATTATGCTAAGAGTGGGAGGCACAAACATGCAGTTTCTGCAGTTTCCTCAGCCTCATTTGGGTAAATATACTTTCCTGAAATTTCACGTCAGCATCTACAGAACTCTGTGATTTTCACATGGTCTAACATCACCTTGAAACTGCTGTGCAAAATTTTTCGAATTAGCAGTGGAGAAACTTAACCTCACTTTTATGAGGTAAGGGAGAGCCTTTCTGTTCTTTAAGACCATAAAGCTCAACAACTTTGCTTTCTCTTTGAGTTTATTCTTTTAAAGAAAATGAACTTGTGTATGTAAAGAAGGGGAAAACACACTGAAAGAATTCAGAGATTAAATAAGTTACGTAAAGAAAATGTTTTTTCTTGTACTGGAAAAAGCCAAGAAAAGAGTGAGAGGATGAAGGAAACAGCTGTATTTGTTTCATAAGGACTTTTCCTCTAAATACCATGGGAGTTATGAGAATGGAGAAACATTACATACAGGCCTTCGGCCCATAATTCATTGTGTTGTTCATTAAGGCCAGGAGAAAAAAGACAGCATACTGCAAGACAAATATGTTAAAAACTCCAAAAAAAAATCACATTAGACAAATGCATTACAGGGAGGGAAGTGATTCGAGTCATATATTATCAGGGCATACTAGGGGAAAAATACTGTCCAGTCATATAAAATACTACTACTGCCAATGCAAACAAATAATCCTGGAGTCTTTACAAAAATCCTCCTTATATCTCCCTGGATTTTGCTCACATCCATAATTAGTTGCATGTTAAGACAAGGCAGAGAGTTCTGCCATGCTTCTGTGAAAGTCTCAAAGTCTCAGCTCCATATATTATTTAAATAAATGAATGGGCTTCAGTAAAACATGAAAATATCTCCATTTGGATACATTTAATATAATAAATCATATGAGCTCTGGGGGTTTTGGGGAATATGATGTCATCACAACCCTTCAAGAGAATTATTTTGCTGTATCTCATCTATTATTCTATATATTAACACAGAAAAAGCTGTCATTCTGATGAATGTTCTCAGGATACTCAAAATAATGGCATGTGAAAGTATAGCCAAAAATATTTGGCATCCACTGCAAGTCATTAGTGGAGTTCAGCATCATGATCAACGTTTAATGAATTATGATCAATTTTAAGTGACCATTTTTCATCTCATATTGACTGACATGCTAAATCTTTGACAGAATAACAAAATAGGCCTTGTGCAAGTTGTCATCAAAGTCTGTCATGGACTGAAGACTCTCCTACACCATGAACAATTAAAATACAGCAAACTGGAACAGGCACTCTGACCCTCATTCAAAGACTTGTTCTACCTCTTTTTGCTCTTAGTATAGAAAAGATACTGAAGTGTAAAAAAGAAGTCTTAAAATATTTATTTTGCTAATATGCAACACATTCATTATATGGAAATAATTCAAGTATCAGTGGCAATGAGATTAGTTTCCCCACTAAAACCAGGTAATTTCTATCTAGCTAATATTCTGAGTTGTTGAGAAAGTTGACTTTCTTGAGGCATTCTCTTCTCAACTTGAATTTCTCTTCTGTCATTTCATTGATTTTCATATCTTCTTTATTCATGTCTGCAACGTGAAAACTGTGATTATAAAGTCTTGGTGTGTTTTGTTTCACAAGAGATAGATGGATTCTGTGACCTATTGCTGACGTTGAAATAGTTGGGCTTTTAATAAAAATGGTGGCTCCCCTCTTTGCATAAGTCTTTTGAAATAGTCAAGTAAAGGAATTTGGACTTGGAAGAAATGCCTCCAAACCAGTTCAGCCTTTGTTTTCATCCAGGTGAATGCCTAAAGCAGATAATGCTACCTTAAGGCTTGGCAGAGACCTCTGCAAATATTAAATCCTTCAAAGGTTCTCATACAAGCCCTTGTTGATGTGGTAGAGATTTTTATTCATATCACATGTATATATGATAAAACATTTTGATGAATAAGTTTAGAGTTTATGTCTTTATTGGAAAAACCTAAGTGTGCCAAAGTCAGAGTGCAGTTAACTCAATATTACTGCAGCAAGTCTCTCAAACTTGAAAATTGATGATGGCAGTGATTTCTTTTGCACTAATTGTGGTTACAAACAATCCAAATTCCAGTGTATTCACTCTGTGTGTTGCCTCCTAAGGATGTTCCCCTAATGCAATATCTGAAGTGTGTAATTAATTGTTCTTGGAGGAGGTAATCCAAAAGGAATTTAGTTTACATATTTCCTTAACAATTTGTCAGCAAAACCACAACCTTCCAACAAGGAAGCCATTACAAAAACTTAAGACGGGCGAGAGAGGAGACTGATGCATACTGCAAGGAACTGACTTACATTTATTTGCACAGTCTTGAATGTTAGAAGCACCATTATGAATGGGACAGTGTAGACAAAGAAAGCCTACCACCAAAAGTGAGGGAAGTGAGTGGCCAGCAAAAGAGAGGAAAAACAGTGACAATTCTGATTCCCACTGCCAAGAGGATGCATTTTGAGAATACGTTCATTAGAAACCTCAAAGGTATCTTCTTTCCTAAAATTATTTTACTGCTATTTACATTCATGTATTAGGATTCCACAATACCTTTTGACAATGAGTTTACATGAAACACTTAAACATAGTAGAAAAAAAAATCTCTTCCTCTTCCTTTGTAACCTGCTGTCTCATCACTTCATGTGATGTCCCCTTCCTTCTGCATTGTGTGGACAGTGATTAATGCTTAACTTCTCTTCATCTTCTTTATGCTGTTTGCAATTTTGTAACTGTTTAATTTTCTTTTCCCTCAATCATTCTTTTCCAGTCAGGCCAGTACAGGTGTATTCACTATAGCAAAATCAGAGAGCATCTCCTTTAGCTTGAATGGTTTTGTTTGGACACAATAGAACAGCATGGAAACAGATCACTATGTGCAGGATAGTAATACAGGAGAGAATTTCATAGGGCTGGACTCTATTTTTGTGTCCTGTGAACCATCAAAGATCGGCTGTGGCTCTGTAATGTACTATGGGATTTGATATTGTATAGCTAGCTATTACTACCATTTACTGCTCTGTGAAGTCCTTTCTCATTAAGGGCATGCATCACTGTGTCAAACTGAGGAGGCTGCCACAGATTTGTTAAAATATCCGTTATGGATTATTACATGGAAAAGCATGTGGGCCATAATGTTTTATTCAGCAAAATTATCTCATGGGTACTTGGGGTTTGAATGAGGTGCTTAAAGAGGAAGATTTGCTTGCTGACAAATACCTTCCCTTTTTTGTGTGTATTAAATTAATGGGAACCATATGGTGAAATACAGAAAAACCCTGTGTTAATATCCCTTGCTAACTACAGCCACCTGTTATAAAGACCAGACTAATAGCAGGCCTGTTGGTGATTGCTACTAACATATTCAGTGCCTTTCTCAGCTTTTTTTGGCAGCCATATAGAATGATATGTCATTCTCAAAACTGAAAATCCTGTGGTTAGTTTTTTTAACAGATCCTGAAGGCCAAAATGAGGCACTCATACATAACCTTACTATTTAAAAATCTGCTTGTTTTAGTTTTTAATCACTTTATTATAAATTTGTTTTGTGTTTATATGGCAGTTTAAAAAGGCTCATGCTCCCTTATTTTCAAGTTTAGACATGAATATGTTATTTTCCACTGCCATCATATCCCACTTTCTTTTTCTCTGTGACCCCCTGTGATCTCTGTGATCATCCCTTAGCAAATTTGATTCTCTAATTTCAGTTGTTTGTCAACATGCCAGAAAGTCGTACAAGTGGATCGACTGGTAAATTAATAATTGGAACCTATTGAAAATGTGAACTCATCCCTTATAATCACATCTGTTCCATCAGGCTTGTTCTTGTGATAAATAGGCTGCAAAATAATTATGTGTAATGAGTTTCATGTACTAGTTAACCATTATTACTAAGGTAAGTATCACCCTCTACAATATGTATTATAAGCAGTAGCTGTGCCTGCCTATCAGACTTAAAAGTCACAGGAATGAATTTGTAAGTAAAAAGAGTAAAACTAGCTTATTGCTCCTTTTTATCTATTTGCTTACCTCTGCTCCTTAAGGTCCACCAAAATGAAAGAAAAGGAACAAGCTAAGAATTGTTAAAAGTAGCAGGATCAAGAGTGTGGTTGGTTTACAGCCTTACCAGTCTGTTGTTCAGTTGTTGCCCAGACACTGCACCTCGTGAGCAGCAATATTGAGAAAAAAAAAAAAATTGTCGTTTTTTTTTTTTTTTTTTTTTTTTTAAATGCTGGCGGAGCAGAGACGCTTGAGCTGGAAATGTGGGGCTGGAAATTCTGTATAGCTGTTTAATTCCTATGAGAATTGGCCAGGTCAGGTTTGGAAGCCTCGTGTCATCATTGAAATCAAATTGCACCCCAGAACATAAATTTGTATAACAATAATAGGAAGGAGTAGAATTTCTAGTGGCCATCCCATCTCCCTGAGCTATTTATTTTACATGGGCTGTAACAAAGAACAGAGAGAGATATAGGGAAAGAGATAGGAATCTAGGTTTCCTATGTCTGATTGTCTCTTTTCACCTTGAAACTTGAGTGACTTTCCACCTCAGAACTTCTGCTGTCTGGAGGGATCATATTTGTAGTGATACCCATAGTGACAGAATCACAGACAGATATTTAGCTGTGCTAGAGATAATGTTGTTCAAATTTTCAGCATTAATAATTGTCTGCCTTTGTTGGTTGCCTCTTCAGCATGCTGGAGGCTGAAGATATTTTTCTTGGTATGTACTTGTTGCCTTTTAATGTGCAGAGGTGATAAATTCTTAATTCAGGCATGGAAATATCCCTCAGTAAAGAATATCCCTGGGCTATCACCCCTCTTTGAGCTGTCCTTTTGTCTGTACCAGTACTATTTTTCTATCTTAGAGAGTTAATATGAGCATTAATACATTCAAGATTGTGATTTTCTCTGATAGCAATAAAAACTAGGCAACATAATAAGTATCTAGAGGAAAAGTGGATTAAATAATTTGCCATTTTTGCACATTATAAAAAAAACACCTTTTTGGTGATGCTGAAGTACTTTCTGAATCAATTTTAAGTGAGTGAAATGTTTGTTTGTATTCTGGAAAAATGCAATGTCAAAAAAGTCAAACTTTTTGTTTGGACATTTTCAATTGAGATGTTTAGTTTACTATAAAGTTGAGGATTAGTCTTTTATCTTCCAAAAGTTACAGTCCTGTTTTAACCAAAACAAAGGGTAACAAACAATCTTCTTCATCTAAAACCAGGCTGCTTTTCTCCCCAGCTTCTCAAATTTACATATTTTCAAGAAAGGTAATTTTTTCAGGCTATCTGAAAAAAAAAAAAAAAAAAAATCCCATTTGATTTGTTCAGAAGTCCTAGGGAAACAAAATATCTAATATATAGTGAATCTTATTCAGTAGCTGATATTGTCAGCTTGTGCTGACATTGACATTTGATCTGTGTAACTTGCTGCTCCTCTGAAGGTCTGTTATGTTCTTGTTTTAAGCATATGTATTTATGACAATGGCAAACAACTTTTAAGGACAGATAATTAAGATAATTAAGAAATTAAGGGTAAAATATTGCCCCTCTTCATGAGAGTTAGCAATATTATATTCCTTCTCCAAGCCAAATACGCTAAGGGGCACTCAATTTTAGACAATTATGTAAGATAAATTATTTATAAGTGTAACTGAATTCCTAAGGTAGTTTATCAACAGTTACCAAAATACAAATATGGTAGATATAAATACTGTAAATTTTTCTTCAATGACACTGTATACAGTTTTCATTATTGTTATAAATTCATCTCTGCTTCTTTTTATGTATAAACAGAGCATTTTATCTTATAATATTTTCTTCAGATATTGCAATGTTTGTACATGGGTTAGTTTTAAATGTATATTTCCACCTTCATTTTATCATCAACCTTGTGTATGCAGGCAGAGACTATTATTACTGCTTTCAATGTCTTTGCTATTTGCTTAATAGCAGGTTTCAGTTGATGTGACCTTTTACTTGATAAAAAGAAAATACAGCATCAATGGATTGCTATCATCAATAGGATACAATTAATCAGGCAATGATTTAATGAAAGAATAATGTCAGAAGAACTGTGTTGGAAAAGCTATTTTAAGACTTGGAGAAAATTTTATGCAAAAAGCATATGTAGAAGGTAGTGATTTCATTAGCATAGTGCTTAGGAGTTGACAGCAACCTTGATTTTCTTCTCTTTTCTCTAATTTTATGCTTAAGTGATCATTGAGGTAAGTGATGTGAAAAAGAGAAGCACCTCTCCTTTGTCTTAAAAAGATGAAGCAAAACATTTAAAGAGTAAAAGGAGGCTTTAGTCATCTGCTTTCCCAGATACTGTAGTTGCCAAATAAAGAAAGCTGTGACCTCCATTAACTGCGGCATGACCTTTGACTTGCTATCTGGGTAATACTTCATCCAAGGAGTTCTAAGCAGGTAACAAAAAGATGCCCTGAGCATTGGTTTTAAGGGCATTGTTTCGTAATCTTCATGACCTTTATTTTGAATAAAACAGCTCGAGGAAAGTAATCAAGGGTATTTTGGCACCAGTGGAAATAGATTTTATTATGAAAGTTTTTATATAATTATTTATTATGAAAGTATTCTGTCCTGAAGCACTACATAAAAATACTACATATAAAGCTTTCAATCTTCCTTTTTAATTCCTTTTGTATCTTATCTTTAATATTGCTTTGTCATTCATACTGAAAATATCTCTCTTCTCATATTCATCAAGAAATAATTAACATCTCATCCCAGAAAAATAAAATACAGCTGGACCAACAACCATCATTCATTCATTCATTAATCAGATTTTCAAAATAGAAAATACGCGCCTGAAATAGTCTGTGCATTTATAAAATTATTCTTCATTATATTATGGCCAGAAAATATTCTAAGGGCCTTTTGTTGTTAAGAATTGTAAGTAAGCATAATAGGTATAGTCTAAGAGTCTAAAATCTTGCACTTTAGGAGGTTAAATGAGGATATAGGATTGATACATGAAGACAAAAGTATATCCCTGTCTTGGGTTATGGAACCAAAAATGTGTATTCTATTTCATCTGCTGAAAGCAGTTGGGGAGATGTTCTTTTTTATCTCTTGTAACTCTGGGAGGAGGGGGGAGGATGCCTTCTGATAATGGGCCAACTGTTAAAACCAAGTGGGGCAGTGTTTCTTATCTCTTTTCACAATGGGCCATTAAGATTCCCTAAGCTGTTCTCCTCCCCAAAGCAGTACATCCACAGTCCATCATCCTATTGTGAGATGCTGCACCCAGTGTGGGGAGCCAACTATTCTTACCTGGATAAAAACTGAGACACAGGAACACAAGGCATCTAGCTTCACCGAATTCCCAGAGGAAGACTGGACTCTTCTCACCTTCACTGGACCCTTTTCACCATCACTGGACCTGTTTTCTACAGGATCATCTCTACTTCACCAGAACCACATCTGCCACTCCAGGAGGACCCACTTTTGGACTGCTTCCATAATAAAAATAAATAAAATAAATATAATAGGAATTATTATGGTGCTGGAGAAGCACACAGCCAACAACATATCATTTCCCTCTAAATGTTCATTTGGTGTATTTAGAGGATAGTGGCTTTGAATTCCAAATTTCAGACTTCAAAATCCCAGTTTTAGGCTACAGAACATACAAAATCATACTACCAGTCAGTCATTCAGTTGCTGCTCAGACACTACACCTTGTGAGCAGCAACAGTCAGCAACAGTATTGAAAAAAAATCACAAATATTTTTTAAATTTAACCTAAAAAAATTAATATTTTTAAAAACTTGAAAAAGATATTTTTAAATTTTGATTTTATAGAAACATATGGACAGGAACATATGAAAAATAAGTAAGAGCAAAACAATACAAGCAAGCGATTTCCAGATGAAAGTCTTATGTGCACTATTTTGCCCCTCATATTTCAAGATAATTGTTTTGGTTGAAGTAAAATTAGGTGGTCTGTTAGGATTTGAGGACATCTATAATGTACTGAGTTTAAAGCTCAGGAAAAGTTGTTGCAATGAAATTTCTGTTCATATAGAGAGCAAAACAGCATCCTAAAAGTCGAAACATTCCTTGCAAGCTACATGTCCTATTCACACATTACATCTTGAGTGGTTCTCCCCAAGTCACTTTGATGTGCTCATGATATCACTTCCATGAAAGGGTAGCATTGCTTTCCCCTAACTATTAAAGGACTTGCTCTTTAAAATTCTAGTGTAATCAAAAGCAATTGAGACTGTAAGAGTATAATGGTTTCAAGTTTGCCAATTTTTACCTTTGCTGGCCAATGCACCAATTAGGATATAGTTTCAGTGTTTGCTATTTTTAGATATGACTAGGAGAACACAAAAAACAAAACAGGCTTGCCTTAAAATTACAAAGATAGTTTATTCACACACACTACAAGAATGAAGAAAAAAAAAAACCCAAAAAACAAATGAAACTTTCAAAACATCCTTCCCTCCCCCCACCAGTGTTCACTTTTCCTCACACAACATATAAAGACAAAATCTCTAATTTCAGTCAGTTTTACCATTTAAAAATAATCTTTCATCAGTTCCTTTAGGAAAGGAGTCCCTCAGAAATTTCCATAGAGAATTCCCACTGACAACATAGAACAGTTCTCTTGTGGGTCCTAACTTTCACAAAGTCAGCCGCCCAGGAACCTGCCTTGTGAAGTCCTTCCCAATAGCAGTTTTTCCATATGGGCCACATCTGCTGATTAGGGGTACTGTTTAAGGATGCCTCCTCTAATACAAAACAAAGATTCTCTTTTTTCTATTTTCAAAATCATCCTCATCTCAGAAAACTAAAAATCTCATTTTCCTTAGGAGCAAAGAGCTTCATATTACTTTTAACTTGGACATTACATCCCCCCCAAACAGCATCTATATGTTACAGGAAAAAAAAAAAAATAAAAATAGTCCATTCTCCACAGTTTACTAGAAATACCCAGCCAAATTAGGCCACTCCTCCTCCTTTGCCCCAAATAGTCCTTTCACTCTCTCTTCACTGACTTCAGTTTCATGCTGTGTCTATGGTTCAGTCACTCTGTCTGTCCTCATTTCGGGAAGGGCCAGTGCTCTGCGAGTTCCATCTTCTGGCAGAAAAGAGTTAAAGCTTGCCCAGGCCTGCGGGGGTCACTGGTCCCTGCCAGCGGGAACTGCAAAGATCTCAAAGCAATGCCGGTGGGGGAAGCTCAGGAATTAGTAACCTAAACTGATGCCTTTCCCCTGCCACACCTTGGTCTCATCTGGGCGGCTCAGCTCGGGGGTGCTCCCTGGGGCCAGCCAAGGTAGGAGGGAACATCTCCTCCTGGCCCTGGCCGGGGAGCAAGCAGCTGCCGAGGCTTTTCCTTCCCTCTCCCCCGTTGGCAGCCTGGGGAAAAGGGATTCAGATGGCTGAGCCATTCCCCCACGGGGCAGCGGCTCCAAGGGGCCCAGCTCGGCTTGGCCCAGCTCCACCCGGCCGCCCAGGGGGCAGCGGGCCCTGGCCCTGCCCAGCTGCTGCACGACGTTATCTGGTGGATACCTGGAGAAAAAAGGGAGGCCTCCACACATTCTCAGCTTTATATGGGTATTACCAAGTCACATTCTGCTTTTTTCAGTGGTCAAACCACATGCCAATAGCCAAGAGCTGACTCCTGTTAGGTGTGTCCTTTCTAAAGAAATTCAAAGGTCCTTTAAACTCAGTACATTATAGATGTCCTCAAATCCTAACAGACCTCNACATTCTGTTTTTCTCAGTGGTCAAACCACATGCCAATAGCCAAGATCTGACTCCTGTTAGGTGTGTCCTTTCTAAAGAAATTCAAAGGTCCTTACAGGGCCATGTTCCGTGTTTTTCTTCAACTAAAAACCAAACTGTTAACCCATGACAAAGAGCTTTTTATTAAAAGAATGATATTTATCATGTTCTGACAAATCTTTTAGTGTGTTCTTTTTTGTTTGTTTTGAGTTTTCTCCCGCTAGTCCTACTTCTGTCCTAATTTCATAGGCTCTGTTTCTACTACAGCGCTCATGACTTATGTAATTGCTGAAGAGTCTAGTGTGCTAATTTGTTTAAATTATGAAATATATTTTTTATTCTCTTTTCTGCTACTCTATATGAACTAAGAAATTTTGATGTTGTTTACAATTCAAGCCTGAGAAACGTCCTCACAGTTCTGCTTTCCAGATAAAGCTGCAGATGAAAGAATCAGAAAATTTATTAAAACAACTAGAAAATGTCATCCAGTTTACACTCATTTCACTTTTTTTTATTACTGATCATGTTTCCATCTTAGACTGATATTGTTTAGTGGAGTTTTATACTGGACACCACATGAAAGTCATTTTTGCAGTTACACAGATTTTGACATTACATAAATACTTGCAACATATTAATAACCAGCATAATGGGCACAGGGAGTAATTTAAAAGTAAATATTCGGTGCATTAGTAAAGAAAGAAGGAAAGCACATTATTCTTTTATATTACCATTACATTGTTGTGGCTCTTGGTGTCAGGTAAATAGTACTTTATTTAGGCCAAGAAAACAAAAGTATATTTATATTGCAAGGTAAACTTGTAGTTCTCAAATGCAGGGAAGTAATTCAAGATGCCCAAATTAAGAGACTGATCTCTCTGGGCACCTGCATAATTGCGCAGGAGAGAGAAAGGCTTCAATAGTGGGTGGTTTGGAGCAGGACATTTAATATCTGTCTCAGGAATGAACCATTTTATTTCCATTTTTCAGTTTGAATTAATATATATATGAGGTGACTCCATTTTAATGATGGTGTTCTTTTCTCTTTCATTCCAGGTCTGCAGCTTAAATATGATAACATTCTATTTGCTTATACTCCAGTGGGAAAAGTAGACAGGCTAATCCTACATAAATTTTATCACATTAAGAGCCACGGGCATTCTATTAAAGTTGTATATTCTGAACCTCTACTTGACCTGGAAGAACAGCTTGTT
>VWYO01013544.1:161210-190663 GCA_013400275.1 Rhadina sibilatrix | reverse complement strand
TTTTTTTTTTTTTTACTTTAAGTCAGAATTACAGCATGTAAGCTACTCAGAAAAGGTAAAAAAAAAATTAAATTTTAAAGTTCACCCTAATTGTCAGACAGCCAAACGAAATCTGTTTCATATTTAGGAGCTTTGATTAGCTTTATCAATGTATTGAAGTGTGCTTCCATACTTATGTGTCTGTGTTCTCCTCAGCTCTCCTTGGAGCTGAAGGGAAACTGCTAAAATACCCTTTGAGCCTCTGGTAAGATATATTAGAGATTTCAGAGGAAGCCTGTCATTCTTCCAGCCAAGTTCTGTAGCCAGAGGAACTCTGGATAACTTCAATAAGCATAGTAACTTTGGGTGCTCATCTGGTTTTCTTTTAATTTGTAAATTCTCTACTTTTGTCCGCTCATTCCCCTAAGTGTATCAGCTAAAATAAATACCTGCAGTTGCCCTGACCAGCATACTATATTCATTCAGGATATGTATTAAAATTTCTGACTTGGAGAAGGAAAATTCAATATTGCATTATTATCAATAATATTGGGTTCTGACATGGAGTTTTGCCTCTGAAAAGCATTTAGAAATGTATTTTTTTTGGACTCTTGATACGCTTATTTTGCTGCTAGTGTAGCAGGTGTTTTTCTTAACCATTTTTTAAGGAGAAATCCTAAGTTAAGAGGAAATGAGCACTCAATTATTTAAATTTCCTGAGATTAGAGAAAGAACACTTTGCCAAACAATGCCTCTTCACTTCAAAACCTCTCCCCATAAATTATGTTAGGGGATCTTATTAAAAGTCTTTAAAAATTTCCTATTAAAAATGGTTGATTGCAGTCCAGACCATCACAACTTTTGTGCTTTCAGTGAAATACCACAGCTGTCGCAGAGAAATATATTGTGAGACAAAAGGTTTTGTTTCCTTAGTCATAAATTATTTTTGTGATATCTGAAGTAAGATAAAACTTTCACTTATGTTTGAGTGAAGGAAGATTCCAGTGATAACTTGTTCAAAAATCTATAAAAAGAATATAAGAATGTAGATCTAGATAGCAAATTAGAATCAGACTTCCTTTTTGTTTAAGGAAAGCAATTATTTCTGAAGTCAGTGAAGATTATAACCAGGGATAATAGCATAACTTTGCAAAGCACTGTGCCTTTATCTCAGTAGAACCTGGAGCTTTCAAGTCTGACCTTTGAGAACTCTACAGCAGAAACCTTTAGTGTTGGGCAGTTTTTAAACCAAAGTTAAACAATAAGAAGTAGTCTGTTTGCTAATTGCACTGTATTATATTATGCTGTAACTATAATACATTCCATTAGATTACAATAAAACAAAAAAAATAGACTTCTTTTTATACTTAAAGAGGCATCAAACAAATTTGTTTTGACCATATTTGTTTTTTTTTCTGTTAGCAAGTGAGTTTTTTGCTGTGGAATTCTGCATCTCTTTAGAGGAGAGAGGGCTGTGCATGCACTGAGCAGGCTGTGAAGTATTTGTTGTCAGGACTGAATTCTGTGTTCACCCAGTCAAGGAGTAGAAGCATATTCCAGGTATGACCCATGAAAGTAATGAAAATATGAAATTACAGCATATATACTGAATTTTTTTTTGTCAAAATCTTTTGCCAAGTAATTTTGGACAAAAGGTATATTAGGACATTCACAATTTGCTCATCCATCATTGTTTTATGGATAGAGGTCAAATGTCTCAGCCTCCTCCCCTGCTTGTTACAGAGATTACTGAATAAAGAAGTACAGTACAGGTGCTAGAACTCAGAATTTGAGACCTTTTAGGTTACATATGGGAAAAATCAATGTGCTTTTTCTAATTATCAATAACATTAATAACTAAGCCAGTTCTCTTTACCTGGTGCCATCTCAGGAGTTTACTGGAATTTGTTTATTTGTATATTAAATTAGGGGTGCACAAAACAAAAATGCAACAAAAGTGGAGTATGCAGTCTTGGTCCTTTAGCAAGATTCATCCCTGGAGCCCCCTACTTTTTTTCCTTCTGAATGATTTTTCTTAACAATCAAAATTCATCTTCATAGCGCTTTTTTTTTTTTCATGGCAACATGTGCTATGCATTCTTTGGGTCAAACTTCGACTGAAAGAACTATGAAGATAAATATAAATCAAAATAATCAGCGCTTGGGAATTATTTCCTTTGTGAGGATGAAGATATATATTCCATATCCCATGTGCCTGGGGCAGGGACAGGGTGGGTCAAGGATTTGTGGAATCGGGAGTCCATGCACACCAGGATGAGAGGCCTGGAGCACACAATTCCACACTGCTCCAGCCATTGCCAAAGGATGTGTGGGGCACGTGGGGGTCAGGGGGGAGCACCCAAAACCTCTGTACCCTTGTAGGGTCGAGCTCTGTGCTCTCACTCGTGCTGAATGGCCTCTTACAAGTAATCCCGCTGATGTCAGTGAGACTTTTCTGTAATAAAGTGCTGTCTGACAAGAATATGGATATCAGAATCTGGCCCTGCTTGTACTAATTCCATTTTAATGAACACTTAAATGGAATTGTTATTAAAAAAGGCTATTTCCTAATATTCAATAAATCAAAACTATAAAATCGGCTTGCCAGTTGTTGCCACTCTAGTCAAAGCCATTTTCTCTCCTATTGAAAGTAATAGTACATACTGTCTCCATTCAGGAGGGATTGATTGTAATACTTTTATCTACTTCTTAAGATTTATTTCTAATAATGAAGAGCAGAAAAAAAAAAAAAGTAGGGGAGCTTTAAACTTTTATTGTTTTTATTAAAGCACCATAGATTCATGGGATGTTTCACAAGCAGGGAATTCGCTCAACAGAAGCGTGTTTCATGAGTGAGCAACTTCAAACCAGAGTTTTAAAAAGGCACTGCTCATTTCTCTGATCGTATCCATTTAACTTTATAAGAAGGAGCCTTGGGCACTTTGTGATAATGCAGAGATACACATTAAAACCTGCTAAGATTTTGTAGGCTTGTCATCTGATGAGGATTATTGGAGCAGCGTTGTGGTGTGCTGCCAGGGAAGCTACCCGAGATCAGTCCCCAGGGTAACGAAACAAAGCTGGGTCTGCATAGGGTAAATGTTTGGGGTTTGAGGTAGTTTCTCCCTACACATGGAAGGGAACTGAAGGGATTTGCTGAGCTTCCATGGTGACATCCACACCGAGGAGCAGGAAGTAAGCTTATGATGCTGTTTGGCCTCAGTGCACATTGACCAAATAAAACCAGAAAGCAGTGAAAGGAGGGCAAAAAAGAAACTGAATTCACCGAAGTCAGCGATAAACACGCTGCTGTATTGAAAGCCTGGCAGAAAAATTCTAGCACAGTATTATTTCCTTGGAATTTGCTAAATCTTTGGTATCCAAGTGTTTCACAAGGGTGGGGAGTATTCAGTTCCCTCAAGATGTTCTTCTAGACAACAGGCCAGTTTTCTGATTTTATCCCTTTCCACATGCCAGGTTTCCAGAGTCTCTAGCTTTGATGCAGTCCTGTAGACACCCCGATGTGGGGCTAAGGATGCCAACTCCTCCATTGCTCTGAAGCAGCCTACCAAGTTGTTTTTATAAATTATGCATTTTCTCCAGCCATAAATATTGTTCCTAAAAGGGATACTGAAATGAAGATAATATGACTTTTCAGTAATAGGTCTTCTAATGTCAGCCATTCTGTTTAAACTGTTCAATTTTCAACAGAATTAAAGATCTATGCAGTATATTCTACCTCCTGCAGAGTGCAGTTGTTAAAAGAAAATAAATCACTTAAACAGGGTCATGAGCAACAAAGGCCAATGTGGGTTCAAAGTTTACAGGTCTCTGCATTTATCAGGTAGAAATATGCTACATTTCAGTATTTCATAAAATATCCTTTTATGAAAAAGCCATCAATCTTTGCATGGCCTACTAAAACTGATTTCTCAAATGAAAGAAATGAATGATGACACCAAATCAAAAAATCGTTCATGAGTTTATATTTTTGCAGGACCACCATGGCTTTCACATACGTTTTCAATTTTGGTAAGGATGTGATTATCATGTGGATATGTTTTACTCCCACCATTTGTACTAAGGGATCTGTCAGAACTGTGTGCCCTTCCTTGAGCAGTTCAGGATTTGTTCAGATTTTTTCATTAATCTATAGTGGTTTTTCTCCGGTGATCGTTATCGTTTCTGCACATTATCTACAGGTTTTTATGGGTTATATATAGATATGTTAAAAAAAAAAAATCACATCTATCATGTGCAAGTTCACATTTAAACCAAGCCTGAATTAAAATGATTTTGTTATTTCTCAGAGGGTTTGAACATTTCAATGGAATGAGTTTTGCATGACTCCTGTCGCACACTCTACAAAACCTCATCTTAATGACAGGTTTTTTGTTATCCTTCTGCTCTTTCCTTATCTTTGCCATGCTTCTTCCAGGAGTCTCCAAGCTCTTTAACCAAAAGGACAATTTAGACTCTTCAAAACAGTATTGTACATTTACATTTCAGATATTGTAGTAATACAATGTAGTGGTTTGGGGCAGGAACAACATAAGAAATTGCTTCTCATCTGGTAATGACAATACAACAACCAACATGCTGCACTGGAATAAGGAAAAGTGATTTCTGTTCTGGGTAAATGTTGTGGTCTCCCTTTGGGTCTGCACAGAGCAAATGAGCTTTGGCCTTTCCAGGTCTCCAGTGAAAACAGACACAAACAAATGAATATGATTTATTAAGTATCAGTCTCATAAGAAGAAGAATGCTTGGGGAAGTTAGTCCAAACTTTTGAGAAAGAACTTGATGCTTGGGTTTTTAAGAGGAGAATTTTACTCCTTTTGCTATGAAGTTCATTTTGGAAAAAATTGTCATTCTTGCACTGGTTTTTAGGCATTTGACTTTTTCCAGTTTATTTAGGAATTATCTTTAACTATCTCTGATTCAGTGATGAAAATGCAGAGTTAAAAATGTTCCGTGCTTCCTTTGTAACTGAGAAACTAGGCTTTTGATGAAATAGGGCATGCTATCTAAACATATATTTGTTCCTATCAACTTTCTCTAGTCCCTCAGAGGGAAAAAAAAAGAAAAGAAAAGAAAAAAAAAAAAGAGACAAACTCATGAAAAGAATGGAGTTTAGTTGTAATTCTTGGGACACCCTTTTGCCAAGTCACACACAGTGTTTTGTGCAGAGTTGCACTGTGGCTGGCATTGCTTTCCTGCAGCCTGTGGGGTGGTGAGTCCTTTACCTGTTCCTGGGTGAGCAGCTGTGAAACACAGCTGGTGCTACCACCAAAGGCTCTGGAGAGCCTTACATACAGAGAGCACAGCTCATTTTTCAATGAGTGCTTTGCATTACACACCAAACATCTTCCCAAAACAAAACCCATCTAGTCTGATTAGAACAAAAGGTAAACAAAACATTCTATTCATTTGGTGATGACCTTAGAGAAAATTGCTGTTAGACCAAGAAAGATAGGAAGTTCTGGATTTTATTTTCTTTTTAAATGAATTTCAGAAGAATGGTACTTACAAGAAATTTGAGGGCTTCTCTCAATGTGTTCCTCAAAGTATCATGAAAAAAATTCACAAAATTCTGTAACAGCTCTCTCAGGTGCCAGAATAATGCCCCCAAATCCACAAACTGGCTCAGAGCTCAGTGCACTTTGCCTTCACATCTCAGTACAGAACTCTGTGGTTCTTGAAGTCAAGGGCCCATGGCTGATTCATGCCTTAAAAATGCTCAAAGTAGCTGGAAGGATCTGAGGCCATGAGCATAAAATGTAAAGAGCTCATAACCCTGCTTGTGAAGTTGTTCATCACTTAATGGATTCTCTACCTGAGGAAAAGCAGATCAAGAACTCGGCAGCTTTAGGTGTCAAAAAGGCAGTTTCCATTCTGAGTGGAATGGAAGCTTTATCTTAAAAGTATCTTAGAAGCACTTTCCCTCCCTTTGACCCACATAAAATCTTTGAAAACCTTATTAAAAGTCCAAGATATAGCAATATTTTTTCAAATGGCTAAGATAGTCAAATTCCATTCTAGTGACCGTCTCCACTGTAAACAGTGTGTAATCTTAAATTTGAAGAGGAAGTCTCCAAAGAAAACTTAATTAATGTGTTCTGTAAGTGCCTGCAGTTTTGCAAGTGCATTAGGATGGTCACACAGGAGTGTGTCATGATGTGTCATGTAGTTTGGTATGCTGCATCTGATCCTGGCTGTTGGGGGATCACTTGGAGGATGATAGATGGAGCTCCAAAACAGCCTGTCAGAACAACTTGTCCAGGGAAGGCAGGAGAAGAGGAGTGGAAAGGTTCTTCAATGTTCTTAGCCACTGTCTGACAAGCCATGAAATGTAAGCATATTTCCTTCTCTAATAGAGCATTGGATGTTTTTATAATCTGTCATTGATTACCAAAGTGTAATCATGAGAGGTCTCTAGCTGACCCTTTGAATCACACTGTTTTTACAGCCTTTCCCATTGCAATTTTATTAAAGAGTGAAAGATGTTCTGCGAGGAGTATTAAGACATTCCAAAATGAGTGGGAAGCTTGTCTTTGCAATGCTTGAAATTGCACTTCCAACCCTAGTAAAGCCAGGGGTTCCACATACATTGTTTTATAGGTGTATATATATGTACGGATAACATATGTACACAATGATGTGCTTCAGGTCCGTTAGAAGTCAGGTATAATACAGACTAAATACTGAGTGTCTGTTTTCTCCATATCTTTCATTGTTTGATATGCTTCTGCTGAATGCCCCCTTGCTCGACAATGGTCCTCTTCATGACTGTCTCAGCTCATGAAGAGATCTTTTCAGGCTTCCAGTCATTTCTCTGTGGCTCTGCCCCTCTTTGTGCTGAAGGCCCCATAAGTTGTCTCGGAGCAAAGGTTTTGAAGGATATACCCCTCTCTAAGGTACCACAAGTGCAGCGTGCTGCTGTTGTATGAAATGCTCACAAGTGAGCAGAGGGACCTCTAGATCTGCCCTAAAGCAGGGCAGCTTTCTGCTGCTGAAGAATCCATCTCTCACTAGGAGCTACACTACTGTTGTTATTCTCCGTCGGTCTTTAATTCTAAAAGCACAGTGATACATGATATGTATTTCTCCTGCTCTGTCCTCAAGGACATACTAATGTGCTGCTGGGTTGGAAATACTTTTCTTTAAAAGTACTCAAATGCTGGAAAGTTATTTTTTCAGGATAGCTGCAACCTGAGAACATCTTTTCTTAGGGAAAAGAACAGTTCAGAAACTTCTTAACCATTTAAATGCACTGTGAGGTTTATAATTAAACTTTTTTTTTTAAATTAAAATAAATATAATTACATGAGCCGTGTATTTCAAACACATAATGTATAATTATATTTTTTCTTTATTTTCTGAAGAGTCAATTTTTGTGATAAATCTCATTTTTTTAAAGAGCTGTGTCTTGGTTCCATGACTTAGGCATAGGCACATAGGCACAGGTCTTCATATTCTTCTTCTTTTTTTTTTTAAGTTTACTGTATCCTGTTGTCCTTCTTGCCTGAGAAATATCTTGAGGAAACCACGAGGATCACAAAATCATCTTCAAGGAAGCTTTGCTGTCTTGTTGCTGCTGCTGAACTTGATACTGTTCACAGCAAAGCAAGATGTTGAGAAGTGCTACTGGACAGTTTCAGTTTAGTTCCAATTGACATTTTCCTTTCAAATCTCATATTCTTGATATTAACTTGGCATTCTGGAAAGTGAGCATTTTTCACTGAATAGCCATGGTCAGGGATAATTTGCACTGGTGAGTAACTTTGAATGTAAATAACACAGAGAGGGATGTTCTTACAAACTCAGAACTCTGCCCTCAAAAAGAGCTGTAATAGAAACAGCTCTTTTAAAAACTTTTTTTTCCTCCTGTTAGCATTTGGCTGGATTTTCTGTCAGTTGCCTGGTGGAGTTCTACATTTGGTCTCCCCCTTTCCAAATCATGGAGAAAACTGCCTGCTTAAAGAGCAGTTCTGGGGCTGTGCATGTTCGGTCACCCGGTGGGTTTGAGCAGAAGTCATCACTTATGTCGCAGCGTGTGTTAGTTTTGTAAGTGTCGTGTGAAGGCTGACAGAGATCACATTTCTGTGTTTTGCTGCTCGGTCCAGCCCGTAACCTCCAGAGGTAATGGAGCTCTGCAGAACCTCTCTGGAGCAGGTCACCAAAGAGTGCAGGATTTCAAGAGCTGATGCACTTTTATTGCTACAATATCCTTGTCATGGAGGTTATGGGGTTTGGGCTGTGGTTTCAGGTGTCTGTGTGGTTTTACATCTAAAGCTGAGCCTTTTTGGTAAGCTGGATACATTTTTATTTTTTTAAGAGCTTTTTCTTTTGTTCTTCGAGATGAATTGCTTCTAAGTAATAGGCTTCTGAGTGTACAAATTCATAAATGCTGTAGTGGAAAGACTAAATGCCTATGCATGCAGAACAGCTGGATTCCAGCACTGGCAATGCTGTTATGGAGGACTCCAGGGCTGAGAAACTCCCATGAGAAGCATGAGGAATTTATCAGAGCATGGCTCAATCAAAAATTACATGAGTTTGTTGAAGAGTGTGACACCTACAACCAGCCACAACCCTGGGCCAGCCACAGATTGATCATGCTGTTGGCAAAGTTACATTTTCTCTGAAGGTATGTTGTGAGAACTGTGGTTGCTGTGTTTTACTCCTGGAACTGAGAAGTGCTTGCTAAATGGACTGGGTCTCTGACCATTGAAGCCCCAATATTTTATATATATATAAAATATATATATATATATGTAATATAGCATTATAAAAAACAAAATAATCCAGCCTACCAGATGAAGTCCCCTAAAAACTCTCTTTATTGCTAAAAAATATCACCTAGTTATTTCCCCCCCTTTTTACAAAAGGATCATGACAGAAGCCTGGGATTTACAGGAAGGTTTTGAAGTGTGCTTTATTACATGTGTGTTCTACAGTTCTTTACTGCATGCATTTCTCTATTCATTTCCAGTGCAGCAGAAGGCAAGTCTAACCCCACTCTTACAGTTATGGCAGTTCAATTCCAGTCTGACCAGTGATACTGGGGTTCCCTCAGAGCTGCCCTCTGCCAGCTGTGGGGTTTGCATGGATGCTCTGGCATGATTTGGGAGCAGTACCAGGGCTCACAGCAAAGCACTGTGCTGTGATCACAAGGCACTGTAGTCAGTCTTCCATGGTTCCTTGGGCCCACTGGGGTCCAAGCTTACCTTCCATTGCCAGAAGCCCTGGTCTCCCCACCAGGAGAATAACCCTGTGTTAAATCCAGCATTTCACCAATGATTTCTGATTTCAAAGGCTTCCTCTTTGCTGTTTTCTGTACATTTTTTTGCACATCTTTGCTGTTTTCTGGATTTCCAGATGAAGTACCTCTGTTACCCAGACAGATTTTTATTGTCATATCTGTGCTTTGTTTGTTCCAAAGTGAAAGACTGAGCCCCCAGGGGCTGTGTGCTGGGTGGACAAGTCTCCAGGTTATTCAGCAGGAAGAAAATCAGGAGACATGCAGAGTTCTTTCGCTGAGAATAAACATTAATGGTAGCAACTGAAACACCAATGACAACAGTTTTCACTGAAACACAACAAAATTTGAAGGGTCGGGATCTGGACCCAACTACTTGGAAATACTTGAAGGTTATTTTCTTTTGAATTGTTTTTTAATAATTTTTGTTGAAAAGAATTTTTTTTCTGTGCAACGTAGTAAGGTGAGGCCTATAAAAACTTGCTTCCCTGTTTTTGTGTTAAATGTGCATGTTAAGGGTTTTTTGTGGCACATATTCTATGTGTTCTTTAGAAAATAAGACATGAGGACTTTTAAAAGCTGTTGTTTTTCTTGACTTCACCTTCATTAATCTTATTTAGTTTCTGTAAGAGGCTATTTTGTGAGCTCCACCGATGGGTAATGTTTTCTTTTCCAAAGTTCATGATTCTTCTATTCAAATCACTAATTTTCACTGTTACACTCCAGTGGTTTAGTGCTTCCCAGGCCTCCAGGAATGACTTTAATTAGCAATGCTGAATAAATTCTGAGACATGATTCATCTTTCTTGTCACTCAGATCTAAGTAACAAAATTGCAATTTAAAGATGTACTTAAAAACCCTGTGAGAATAGCTTCTTCTGTACAACTGGGAAAAGATACAGATGTAAATGTGGAAATGAGGATTTTACCTGGCTGCCTGTTCTAAATTTAGCTGAAAGACATAGGATTCAGTCATATGTCCTTGAAGTCCCTGGTATATTGTTTTACAAATACTGAGCTAGGAGCTGTGCTTGGCACATCCATTCCAAATCAAAGCTCTGCATTCAGGCTTTTTTTAGATGAAGTAATTGACTTGAAAAATTTCAAAACTATCCAAGATTTAATGTGGTTTAATTTTTAATGCAATTTAATTTTTAATGTGATTTAATTTGTCTCCATATTTTTATATTTTGGACCAAAAATAAAGAAGAGAGGAAGAATTTCTCCAGTGATCCTAACTGTTGCAGTGCAGGAGTCCAAATTTTGCCATGCCCTTTTCTCTGAAGCAAGAGAAGGTGTATTTCTGAGACACAGTGTCACGAGGGGAAAACAGGGAATGCAGGAGGGGAGAGGAGGGAACTCAGGGAAGTGATGTTTATATTTCAACCCTTCTTCTGGCATGTCCCAGTAGGCACTGCCAGCAGCACAGAGAGCAGTAAGATTTTTGCCATGCTCTATCTCCTTCTGTGCACAAGGATCAGAGCATTTTACACCATCAGTGGGTGATAACTCTTCCTCAAAACACCTGTGGGAAGATTTAAATGTAGTTTCCCAGAATTTATAAAAAGAGATCAAAAGAGTAACTTGCCCTAGGAG
The DNA here is from genome assembly GCA_013400275.1 of Rhadina sibilatrix. Lineage (NCBI taxonomy): Eukaryota > Metazoa > Chordata > Aves > Passeriformes > Phylloscopidae > Rhadina > Rhadina sibilatrix. The sequence continues at coordinate 179,827 of VWYO01013544.1, read as the reverse complement.
AGCTGTAAGCCAAATGAAGCTGAACTGCCTAAATCCCAGGTCTAATTCTGAGACTACTTTCTCTAGTCCAGCACGTGGAGCACTGTGAATAAAAAATATGGATTGTTTAGCACCTCTCCTATGTAGGCATAAAGAATTTAAGGACAAATTGTGGCTGTAGCCAGTTCCCTGGATTTTGTCAGATTCAAACAGATCCCAAATGTTATTTTAATGTAACCTTAAAAGAACCCCCGTGCTATTAATTTTGTATTTATTGCAGTTACACTGACCCTAATGAATTTTTAAAAATTAATTTGACAGATGTCACAAATATTTTCAATGCAGTTTAACATCATTAAATATAACTTTTCTTAGGAAAAAAAGTTCTATGAAGTGAACATATAGTGAGTGCCAGTGCTGGATTCTGGAAAGCTGTGGATGTCACATAGGACTTAGAACATAAAATGTTAGGGAGTAATGTTTATGGGGCAACTTAACAAGGTTCTCCCTCCCATGTCTCATCAGTACATCTCACCTAGAAGGACAAGCTCCTCTAAAAGGGAATCTGTGTATTTATTTAGCATTTAAGTATTGTGTATAGCTGATTATGCCTTCAGTACCAAATTCAGTGACCTGAGGAACTTTTTTTCAGATTTTTTTTTTTTTTCATTTATTTCTGTTACTTTGCTCACACATAAGAGCTAAGAGGACCCTCTGAAAAGGAAGGGTTATTCCACTTCCTTGGAGACATGATCTTGTTTTATGTGAAGCCTGCACAGTTTTTTTTGCACCTGATGGACTTAGTTCTGCTTGAAGAATGACAAAGAATAAATCATAGTGCCTCACCTTCTGTGTGAACTTGTGGAGCAGTACAAATACACAGTTATAATACCGTCAGAAATATAAAATGAATGATTGGAGGACTGGATTCTACTAGATTCTAATACTTTATAAACTTTAAAGCATTGGTAGTGTCTCCAAGTAGAATATAAATAAAGCAAACCCTTCCAAGGGTTTATAGGACTATACTTTGTGCTCTCTTACTGCCCTAATTTATGATTGTTAGAAATTCACAAGCTGTGAAATGTGTTGGTCACAGAGCTGATGGCAATAACTTCAGAATATGAATGAGAGCATCTGGGTTGCTATTTACCTTTGTTTCACAAAGTCAGCTTTTTATCTTTGCATCATTTAACCCCAGAAATATGACTGGGTTAGACAGGCATGTGGAGCCTTCTATGGAACAGAAGATTTGCTTTCTATAACTTCAGTAGTTTCTTCTGTGAAAAAAATTACCTTTTGCTTTACCACCTTTGGCTGTTCCTCTACAGGAATGCAAAGCAAATAAAGGTAAATAAAAATAAGCAGTAGCTTTCCTCTGTAAAAGCAGAAAAGTGACAAGACTCAGAAATTCTTTATGTTCACTTTATAGTGGCTTGGGTAAGGTGAAGTCCCAGGCAACAAGCCTGCATGGCACTCAAATCTCATTTAAACCCCACTTCCATAAGTGCATATTAATTTTCCTTGGCTTTAGTTACAAATTAATTACAGATTAATAACTTTCACGCCTTGGAGTTTCAGTTTCCATATTTATCAAATGGTGGAAAGATGGTAAAGCTTTCTCAAATGTTTGTCAATTACCATGAGGTTTTCTTGGGCAGGAAATTATGATATTAAGTCTTGTTATTGTTCACCAAAAAATGGGAATCTACTGGAAATGGTTACTGTGTGCTAAAACTTCTTTTGTTTTTGATGTCCAGAATTCTGAGACTAGATCAGGGGTATCTTGGTGCAATTTAATGGCCTGTGCTATGTGGGAGTTCAAACCAGGTAATGACTCTGGCTGCTTCGAATCTGTGCCAGAAAAATAGGAAACCTTAACTTCTGTGGCAATTGGTGAATCTGAATCAAGGCACTGATACTTTGTGGCATCCAAATCAGGATCATTCTTTTATTGTGACTGGATGTAACATCCCAACCTGCATTTGTTTGCAAAGCTTCTTGATACTTTTCTGAATTGATGGGTTGGTATAAACAGAACTTAGAGATTGACACTTTATCTTATTTTCTGGCCTTACCTGACTTGTCTCAGCTCTGCTGAGATAACAGTAGATATTATTTATGATGAATCCCCTTGCTTGACTTCACATGTATTTATGGGTACAATTTTGACTTCTTGAGTACTACTTTTACTGCCTCCAGGCCTCTTGGTACAACACATACATATAAAGCACCGTGTTAAGGACTGACTAGCTCTAAAGAAATGGACTGAGGACAAAAAAAAAAAAAAGATAGAAATGAGATTTTCTTGAAAGAAGGAAGGAGTTTTGCATCCAGACAGGTCCCTTCCCTTTTGCTTCCAGACAGGTCCTGTCTCATGGCCAACACAGAAAACATCTTCCTCCTTCCTTCCTGAGCAGCAGGAGTTTTACAGGCAGGAAACAGCAGTGAGCCAGGATCTGAAAGCCTTAGATCAAAGGAGATGTGTGCACCTCTGGTGCCTTAACCTAGGTTTGGGTTCAGGTTGTTGGTCAAGCTGGAGAGAGGTCTTGGACTAGATCATGCGAAAGGACTTGATGAGTGAAAATGGTGTTGGCACATTGGGGGTCCTGGTGGATAATCAAGAGAAAGGACAGGACAATTTGTGCTTTAGTGTTTGAGAGGTTAAAGATAAGGCTAAACATTGTCTAGTGCCTTGAAGAACTGCCTCTGAGCATGAATGCAGAGGTAACCCATCAACTGTGTTGTGCTGCAAGCTGCCCTTCTACTGGGGCTGTCCAGAACTGGCCATGAGGGTGGCTTTTCACAGGTGACCACTCCAAATCTCTGCTTTGTGGACAAAATTTTGAAATGAAGGGGAAGGAAGGAGCTGGTGCAGCCTGGAACTCCTCATTCTTTCACTTCGAGCATGCAAGTCAGTTGTTCTGTGTTGACTTCAGACCAAACAAAAAAAGAGTTCCAAAAAGAGAGCTCATCACTTGTTTGTATGTCTCTAATGGATTTTGAAGAGCTTATTTACAGAGGTCTCAGTTTGACATTGATAATTTATTGTCCTAAAATGGCAATGAGTTCCCTTCCTCTCATGCATACCTTCTCTCTCTCTCTCTCATCAAGGTTTGTTTATTTTACACTCTTCTTTTGAGGTTTTGGATCAAGCCACGTGCTGGAGCTACCTTGCTGCAGTTTAGATGTTGAAAAGCTCTTAGATAAATGATGTGAGAGCAACTATACAAATATTTTCAAGTGTCCTTAATGGCAGATGGTGTTGAAGGAGGTACAACATTAAAGATCATAGGTGGTGCTGAGTCCAGCGTTTGCTCTCTCCAAGCAGAGTGCAGACATCATGTGATATGTCATTGTTTTGTCAAGCTTGGTGTGATGTGGAGATAATTGAAATACCTCTGCAATGTGCTGCTGATAAGGATGTGTGTAGTATATATATGTGTATATATATTTATGTCTTAACCGTTTTGAAAATATCAATTGACAGTGCTCTGTAGGTTTTTTTTCCCCAGCCTGTAAATGGTTATAGTTCTACCTTCTTTTCTTGGCTGAGAATTTTTTTTGTCTGTCACAAGACATCATTCCCCAGAGGCCTATAATAAATGTCTTATTATTTATATATTTCAATAAAATTGCTGAATTCCTCTTCTTTTACATGTTGAGACTAATTCTAGATAGGCTTCCAAGTTTATGTTCATGATCAGAGCATACCTTTTCCAACCAGGATAGACTTCTTTTTTAGGGTTTCTATTATCAAGAACTTTAAAAATGAGTATTTTACTCAGCTGGTGGTTGGAGAATTCTAACTTAGTGTTTCATTATTGCATTATGTTTTTGCTTCCTCTGCTGAATGCTAGAATTGGAGTTGCAAAGAAATTCATCCAAGATTCTCTGTCATTTACTATACGATTATTCTTCTAGTAAACTTAGGTAATGTATTTCTAATTTGGATCCCTGTTCATTTGTTTCATCACTGAAAGGAAGAATCCACAAGAGAGGCTCGGGTTCATGTCAGTGTTTTCTTCTCCTACAGTTTCCACAGCCCACTTGGTGGTCCCTGACCATCACATAGGGTTCAAGAGTCTTTCCAAACCCAGTGACCTTAGGTAGTTTCAAAAAAATCCATTCTAGAGCCTGGAGTCAGTCCCACTGGGCCTCCACTGGTGGAGGAGTGGAGGATACCATGCTGAGTCCCAGCCCTTTTCCTCAGTGCAATATCTGTAACAACAAATGCAATCTAAGCAAAGATCGGATTAATTCCGATCCCATTGTCAACTTAATTTTGCCTGATTTGGCTGTGTCTGCTTGCAGCAGTGGAGAAGCTTGGCTAATAGTCTTGCAAATGCTGTGTTCTGGAAACTTTCTCTTTCTCTTTCTTTCTGGAAACTTTTGCTGGTTATATGATACCAAATGGGCAAGCAAAAGTGATTAATTGTACACAACTACAATGCCAGCTTTCCTCCCATGCCTATTAAAAAAAATCCTGATGTTGCCAGTCATGAAGTCAGTTTCAATTCTAAGAAGATACAATTTTTATTCATTACATTCATAGTGACATTTACTTGGCAATGGGAAATTCGTGATCAGAATGTTCAAGTTTTAAATTCTTTCCCAGTCAGATGCAAAATGCAGCTGTGGGTTTCTCACAGTGAGGACTGAGCAAACAGTAAGATCCCAGTGAAAACAATAAGCACGGTGTAATGCAGTATATCTTGATATTTTGCATAGTAGCTTTTGTAAATATTGAAGGATTTTGTCTGCAGTTTATAGATAACTTTTGTTCAACAACAGCTGCAGCAGAGCTGCTCAGATTGTACAACTCTCTAACAAGAGCCTGGACTGAGCTCACCCAGTTGTAATCAGGTTGAAAATTTGTTACCTGGGAGTTGAGAAATGAGCCTGAAAGAGGCAGGAAATTGCTTCAGAGGGGTAACTGAGATCCAAATAGTCGGGCAGAGAGCTGCAGTGGGTGGGAGCTGAGCCTGGGAGGGGACTGGGTATTGAACATTACAGGGCAGGGGTGGCAGCCCAAAGCCTGTGCTCCCTCCAGGACTGACAGCCTGGAGGTGCCATGCAGCTGGGATTATCAGTCACAGTGGGCAAGGGTGATTTGTCAGGGTGCAGGGTGGGAGACAGGGAAACCCAAGTCCAACTCACCATTTCAAAGCTGTAAGTCTGTGAGCACTTTCAGAAAAGGATGTCTCTACCTATAATTAGATTTCTCCAAGTAAGAAGATTGGGGTGTCTCATCTAAAAAGTCTCGTGCTTTTGGAGACATCTGTGTTTAGTTTACTGCAGATTAAAAAAAAAAAAAAAAAAAAAAAAAAAAAAAAAAAAAAAAAGGCAACAAAGAAGTAAGATTTTCAATTCCTCCCTGTTAATTTGTTTAGATTAAAAATGAGCAGGCTTTGTATATAAAAGAAAGATAGAATCTACCTAAGTTTGAGCTGTGATGAATTATTATCAGAAAGGTTATTTTTTTATCTTTAGTGGTTGATCTAAAAGTGGCAAATCCTGTCTTGGAGAAAGTGGTTTATCATGGGCCATGAAGCTAGAATAGCAGTGCTACATTCAGAGTCATGGTTTTATCTTAAAGGGACTTCTTCTTATGATCTGGCTTTATACAGAAGCCAGTAGGAATACTCACAGGTATAAGAATAGTTCACAGAAATCAGAACACCAAGTCTAAGCCATATTTTCCTATGTGGTGCTGGTGACCCTGACATAAAACAACATTTAAAGGTAAGTATTTGAGACTTCAGGTTTCAGAGGTGTACATTTCACAAACTTCTTTTCGAATGCAATATTTTTTTCTCTCTTGTCACAGCTCCTGAGTTCACACTGTGGTGGACTGAATGTGTTTCTCAATTAGCCACAGTAGCATTTATTAGATTATGTGTAAGGATGTGGCCCCTTTTAGAAAGTTCCCCAAATACCTTCAGAAGTTGTGTTTTACTTAAAAACCAGGAAGGGACTCACACATATGACTTCAGCATCTTTTAAAATCCAAACCGTTCATAGATAGATGACCTGTTCAGGACTTACCTGGGTTAGTTTCAAAGGATCAGCTTCTGTCTGTGTTATTCAAAGGACTGTGTGATTAAGGTTTGAATTAGACATTTGGGAGTGCAGTGTGTTGTGCACACCCCCAGCCTGCTCCCACTGTATCTGGGCTAAGAATAAAAGGCGTGGATTCTCTTAAAACACATTTTGGAGTGTTTTCCTCAACACTTGCACAGCTCCAGACTGTAAACTGTTTAGGCGGCCTTTCAGAGTTTATTTGCAAACCATAGAGAGTACAGCACAAGCAGCCATCCATGATCCCTGAGCTATTCATGCTCCTATTTACTAAACAGCATTACCTAAAGCAGAGAGATTAGGAGCTTAATTTGGAAAGATGTTTGTCCTGCAGCACGCTACGTCCAGTACCCCCAGCAGAGGCACAGAAACAGGGCATGGCAGATAACAGCTGCCTTTGGTGTCCCCAGAAAACACGGGCACTACAAAAGAAGTTGGTGCTATTTCTGTGGAAACAAAAGATGTACCCTGGAAGAGAATGCCTGTGAAATAACAAGAACAAAAATAGCTTAAAATGTCCTTAGGAAATGTTGGGCCAGTTCCCACAAAGACATAAGTAAACAGAACTTTAAAAACAAGCAGAGCTGTTTATCGGTGGAGAGATTTTCAAAATGGCATAACTGCAGTCAGCCCTTGCTGTGATGATACAAAATCCTTTCTCTTGCAATACCATACTTTTCAAGTGAGTCTGGGACATGGTCAAACTGATTTGAAAATCCATTTTAAGTACCTTCTACAATATTTTACAGTGGGCATGTCACCTGGTTGCTGTCAGTCTATGAATTGCAAACTTGCCATCAAAACAACTTTTATTTTAGAGGAGACTAACAGAGCAAGAACCTATATGCTTCCACAGAAGGTGTAGCTATGATCCTCTCTGAGTCCCAGGAGACCAGAGTGTTCATCCTACCAAAGTGAAAGCTCTGTACACAGTGTGAAAAGGAAGAGCAGCCACTCAGATCACTGAGACCTGTTAACCACAAAAAGAATTTTTTTGAACTGCTGTTTTCTTCAGAGCAGGAGGCATTAAAGCAGTTTTGCTAAAATATTGCATGTGAACAGTTATGCTAAGCCTGAAGGGTGAAACCATTTAACTGGCAAAATAAACAGGTAAGTACAGAACAAGTGAAACAGGAAACAATTGTAATACCAGAAGAGCATCCATTTCAATAAAAGAATTGTACACATATACAAAGGATTTATCACAGCTAACTTTGACTTGGATCCAAGTGAGCATACCATCTGAATCTTTCTGTTTAGTGTGTTTTTTTTTTTGTTTTTTTTTTTTTTTTTTTTTGCTTTTTTTTTTTTTTTTTTTTTGCTTTTTTTTTTTTTTTTTTTTTGCTTTTTTTTTTTTTTTTTTTTTAAATTTGTTTTGTTTAGTTGGTTTTTTTGGTTTGGTTTTTTTTCAAATTCCCTTTTCCAAGCCCTGAACAGTGTATTTGAGATGGCTAATTTGCCATGGGAGCTAAAATAAATTCTGATCCCTTCCTGTGATGAGAAGATTGTACAAATTTTTTAAAAATCAGCTTTATGCATCAGCTTTTATATACTTTCTATTCAATGGACAGTGTGATTAAATGTTCAAAAAATGCCTGCTCTGAACTAACACTTTGGTTTCTTATTGGTTGGACTGGAAATCTTTCATGTGGTGCTTACTCAGATTGGCTTTATCTCGGTGGTGATCAATAGTCCATTTCTTAAAACTGAAATACTGGGCTTTTTAGCTTTGATAACTTGTTTAAACCCCAGAGCTGAAGATGCTGGAGAATCTCTTGCACACTACAAAGATTATCTGCAAGATTAAGTTGGTCCTGTACACCTTGACTTAGAAAGTTTTATATTCTCTTGTAGAAATACTGAGGAGGTAGTAAAGGAGCTGTTCTAATGTATGTTTATTGAATAATTGTTGTTAGGAGACAGAATTACAGTCAATGAGGAACATATTGCTTTTAAAATATATATATATATATTTTTTTTTTTAATTTTAAGCCTTTAACCAATGAGGAAGTATGCTCTGCATTTCCAAGGTTTTTAAAGTAACATGTTGTTAAAATACACAACTTTGAAAACATAATGAAGTTCAACATCTCTTCAGCTCTGTCTAGATCCATTTTTTTTCTCTTCTCTTTCCATGCTACAAATATGAAAGAGTATTTGGTGGCAAACAAGGAAAAACAAATTCTGATATAAACCTGAGGGAATTCTAGCAGAGATCACTGATACAAATTAAAGCTCTGATGATATGGATGGCTGCCCAGTACTTCCAAACAGCTGTACAAAGCAGATACAAAGAAATCAGCATAAAGATCATCTTTCTATAATTCCCACATTTCTAAGAGCAATGAGATGAGCAATTAAAAAAAAAAAAAAAAGCAGTAAAATTTAAAACAACAAACAATTTTTGTTGTTTCCTCCTGAATTTAGGAAAATGACTAGTCCCAGCTAACCAGTTCTAGATGAACCTGCTTGAGCAGGAGGCTGGACCAGATCACCTCCAGAGGTGCCTTCCAGCCTCAACCATCCCATGATTCTGTGAAAACCAGAATATTACTGGGATGTGAGTTGAAATGTTCTGCACATAAAAACAGCCACTCAGTAAAATTTGTTCATTTTTTGCAATTGTTGTAGTTCACTTGCCCAATTAACCTGCACTACCATTTTATATTTGAACACATTGTGGAAACTTACCCAAAACAAGGCTGTTGGCTCAGCCTTCCAAAATAAAGAGGTGGGCTTGCTTGTATTTATAAATCCATCTATAAATGGCTGTAAAGCATAAAAAAGTCATTGGCCCAGGGTGTTCTGATGCTGTGTCTGTGCCTCTCCAGTGCTGAACTGTAGACCAAACACTTGAGTCCTGAGCACTTTGAGTTTTTAGTAAATACTGATCAAAAAACAATGGGGGAAAACAGCAGAAAAAGAGTAGTACATTTATTTTCAGGAAATTGTCTGACCTTGGTTTTGCTAATTACTAGTTCCAGAAGAAAAACATTTTATTCTTTGATTCTACTCCTTCACTTTGAAGATTATTGTTATTTGCACATATCAGTCTTTGTTCACTTGTTGATACACACATGAGGTGAAGTTCTTGTTCCTTTAGTATTTCTAAATCCAAATTGTCTGACCTTCCACATGCTCATTAAAAGGCCTTGCATGATTTTTTCCCATGGAAATTCCAGTTTATACTGGATAGCTCTTCTAAGGCAGGGGCTTGTTTTAATTTTGGTGTGCAAAATTTAACCAACTCATCACAATTTAGTTAAGAGTTTCTAAAGAGATTCTAGATTTCAAATGGACGTGCTTAAATTCCTGAGCTGCTGATATCACTGCTGATACCAGGTGAAATTTCTACAGCTCTGGGGAAGGCCCTTGAATTCAGAGACTGAGCAAGAGACCAGAATTTAGCTTTTTGCCAGGGGAAAGGAGCATTTAAAACATGCCTACACTGGGATGGCAGCACGAGCAGTATAACAAGCACAGCTTCTTACAGCAGCGTGTGCTGAGGATGTAAATCTGCTTTCTGGAGGGCTCAGCAAGGGCTGTGAGTTTGAACACTTCTCTGAATTCTGAATTCTGTCTCTGTTTCTCCTTGCTGCCTCAGAGCCTCCCAGAGTACGCTGGGACAAGCTCTCCCTTTGTCTCAGTTTTCATTTGTTGGAGGAATAAAGGTAAAAAGCTATTGAACTCTCAGTCTCAGGTGGGTAATATGTTCCTTTCCTTTTCTTTGTTTGAGAGGGTTTGTTTATTTTTTTAAACTTTTTTTAAGGAAGGCATTTGTTCCTCTCCTAAAATTCCAAATGGTTTTCAGGGATGAAGGTGGGGAAAAATGTTGTCCCTAGTGCACTGAAGGGTTTTCTCCCTTGAGCATCTCCCAAAGGCAGGAGACAAAATGCAGCAATTCTTTCTGCAAAATACAAATGCTGACTCTCAGCAGAGCACAGTCTTGGCTTCATCAATCAGGAGATTACGAGGAACAGCATGAGGCTTGCACAAACAATCACACACTTCCACACATGCTCTGTGCTTACCTCCTCACACCTAAAATTTACTGCAAAATTTTCTGCACAGTTCCCTGCTTGTTTGGTTAACATTTCTGTTCAGCTTGTAGGACTTCTGTAAAGGTGTTTCAGTTTTGTGAACAGTGAGTGCTTAAATTAATGTCAACTTAAATGAGAAAAGTTTTGGGTTTTTTTTTGCAGTGAGGTATCCTCGCTCTGCTATTGCTCAACAAAGTGAAGTGAGGACTCAACCTCTGTAGTGATAGATAGTATTTACTTCATGTCAGATGTAGGTGTGGCTACTAGGGAAAATTGTTGCAACATATTTTTTTCTTTCCCAAAGCGCACTTCTGAGAGATATTATTTGTAATTAATTGAGATAGATTCTCCTTATTAGCTTATATTTACCCTGCAGTGGCTTTGTATCCCTTGAGAAGTACAGCTGAGTCTCAGTGCATTGCTGTGGCAGTCCAAAGTGATTGGAAAATCCCTGCAGCTGGTAGAGAGGGAAGCAGACACTCCCTAAAATCTCCCTTCTGAGGTTTTATTAGTGGTCATGCTCAATAAATGACCTCATCACACAGTGCATATTGTGAGAGGGTTTACTGGGAAGAAGAGGTGCTCTTGCTGGCCTATAGCTGATTTGAGGGGGGATAGAAGTGAATTAAGCCTTTAGGATTCCTAAAACTGTGTCATGCAGCAGTCCATGAGGAAAAAAAAAACAACAACAAAGTCTTGGAGTGAAAAAGTAGATTAAATCTGTTACTTGTGAGGGCCAGGGAGTACTGTGTTTCCAAGACACACTGCAGTGGCAGAATTACAGTGGTACTAAATCCATTCTTGCCCTAGGGCAGGAGCCAGACCTTTTCCACACCAGCCTTGGCTTCTCCCACATTAGCTCGTGGTGTCTGGGGTACCTGAGTGGGAACTGCAGGGTGAGATCCAGTTGTAGATAAAACAATGTTATTATTTTTGTTGTTAATGAGCTGCCTTATGATATCTCATGGTAAATATGATTAAGAAACCATGACACAGAGTGGCTGTGGCTGCTGTGGTTTGGGTTTCAAAACACTTGTTTTGTGTCTTTGGCAAAAAAATGGGGGAGTGGTAGTGGCATTGAATGGGAGGGCAAAGTTAGCCTGAAGTATAGTTTCCTTTTGCCAAGAGCAAAGAAATTATAAAAACAAATTCTTGGCTGAAAACTTAAAAGGATAGGTTTGGAATGTTATCTTAAAGGATGTTACAATCCTGGAGCTTCCAGTCATACCCCAGATAAAGCACTTTGTTTATACATTACCCCATTTCACATACAATGCTTCCATGGGAGATGAGCTGTAAGGATTTCGTCCTGGGTTTGGAGCACAAAGAGTTTAATTAGAGTTTTTTTTTCTTTCTGTAATCTGCTGCTTTTATACATCACACATATAATCTACATTTTTGCAGCGAGTACTGGTTAAACTGTTCAAACAGATTTCATACTGTTGTTCTAGGATTTGCTCCTTTTCAGAAAGCCAAGAGAAACTTTAGAAATACACAGTATTTACATCAGCATGACCTGGAAAAGAATCCAGGAGAGAGTTTTTAATAACACCTTTACCCTCCACTTTAGAGTTTAATTTGAGCTTTTATCTTTGTGTTTTGTTTTAAAAGAAAATGAGACCTTTGGAGCTGCGAGAATTAAATTGGTATTGCTGTTTCTATCCTGACAAATTACCTGAAGTTTGACATTTCCAGCAATATGGACACCTTCATGACTGAGAGAGATCAGTCTGAATAATGTTTAGCATAACCAGTAGCTACTGGAAAACCTCACTGCCTTACAGCAAGTGTTGACACCCCTCTTTGTTGTTGAAAACAAACCACATAGGGCTAAATTTTGGGGGTTTGGGCTTTGATAATAAAAGGGGGTACAGTTCTGGCTTCCACTGAAGCTGACAGCAAAAATCCTGTTGTCTACACTAGCAGCAGGATTTCTCTGCACAGCAAAGTGTGGGAGAGTTGCAGAAGATCTGCAAATGTTTTTGAAATTCAGTACTAAGGACAAATTTAGCTTTTCCCCTTGAGTGCGTGGCGTTTTCGCTTCTTTGAATTCTGCTTGGTACTTTGCTCTTGCTTGTGCCTGACTCGAGGGCCTACAGAACAGAAGGTGTGGTCTTCTAAAATAAACTTGTATTGTTTTTGTAGGATCCACTTGATGCTTCTCACTTTTGCTTTAGCAGTAAAAGTGACTTGTGCTGACAGCTGCAGTAATTGCTGTGCACGGAATAAAACTGTCTTTGTTTTCTCGCTCCACTCCTAAAATTTAAGTGTATTCTTGTAGATCTAAGCTGAAATACCTAGATAAATTTTTGCTCTATGCCATAAAAATGGTTTATATGTTTTTCTGATGCTTGAATGTGCAGAAGACACATGTAATCATTATTGAAAGGTAAAAAAAGAGAATGGGGCAGATTTGAAAGCAATGAATTTTATTTTTATATCCCATTCTTTCTTGTTGTTTGTTATTTTTATAAGCTCTACTAGTCCTTTTTCCAACTCCCCTTAGAATTTAAGAGAGCCAGAACAAAGTACAAAGAGACTTTCGTAGATGTTTAAAAGGTGAAGCACTCTTTTCAGAGGTGACAAAGCTCTAACTTTAAAATTACTCCTGCTGAGGGGCCATCTACTGGTGCAGCAGGTAAGCACTTGCTCTGGGGGAAGGTAGAGCTTTAAGCAAACATCAGTAGATGATGGTCCTGTCACAGTATTCATCACGATTTTTGCCTGTTTTCACATTACAACATTGTTAGAAAATATGGAGAATTGAATCAAATGCCATTGAAGATGGGGCATTTTCATGGTGATGAACTCATTTTGAATTTGACAAACCACACGCTTTTGAAGATCACATTGGCTTGTGACTCTTCTCCCCTCACTAGTCATTTTTGCCATGTCATTACAAGCTGGCTCCTACAAAAGTTCTTTTTTTTTTTTGGTTTTTGGCTTCTTTTTGTACAATGTTGTATCAGAAGGTGAGGGGAGGATCTGTTTTTAATGCAGCACACTTGAGGCAGATAGTGATGCTATTGAAGCATTGTGCTGTTTGGCAGTAGGAATGGGTTCCAAGGATCTTTTGCAGTTATTAGCTATAGGATTAGTGGTATCTCTAACCATCACCACTGGTAGCAGCTCGGGGCAGTCTTCCTCAGAAGTTCCTTTGTTCCTTTGTTGTTGGCATCCCTTTGTTCACAGCACGGGAAGGTTTCAGCCAAAAGTGGGGGCACAAGAAAAGCCAATGCTTTTTGACTCTTTGGACAGCCAGAAAAATGCACAGCAAACAAGGACTTGAGGAGGCTTTTGGGCTGATCATACTAAATTGGTATAAAGAACTACATGAGATAAATTTGGCAAAACTTCTGGATTGTGTTTCACTTGGCTGTGGGAGGAGAAAGCCTGAGACAACATCAAGTTTACATGTCAGATATACCCAGTATATTCAGGCTTGCACAGCCAGAGAAAGAAATGTGTGTTCTTAACAATGACTTAACTTTTCTGCCCTATGATGCTGGCTGACATTAGAAGCCTTTCAAAGAATCTTTGTTTAATTTCCATTCTTTCATGTAGAGTAGTGTTATTCTGTGAAGCTATCTAGTTGAGCCACATATATGGGGGATGAATACTTTTGCCTAGAATGTAGCAAAGCTTGTGATCAGCAAAAGTGGAAAAACCCACATTCTTGCTGCCTGCTGGAATGCACAGCTGCATTCCCGGAAGAACTAGCCAGTCCAAAAACCTTCTGTCTTTTCTTCTTTTGTCTGGCCTTTAGTTGGGTGTCTACTTTTTGTTTGTGGATTTCATTTGCAAGACTACATCTCTGTTCTCATGCATGGAGGTGCTGGGGTTTGCTCAGAGGAAGTGGTTCCTTGCTGGCACTTACTAAGAAACAAAAAAACAGCATTTCCCCCGTGTGTCAGACCCCTTACAGGAACAGGTAGCTCACTGCTAAAGGCAGTGCATGTTAAGTGTCCCCCCTCTGCTCAGGACATGCAAGTTGTATTCTGCAGCCTGAGATAAGCATTGTTTCCTTGGATCGACCCAACAGCTTTGTTCTGAGATAAAATCCTCAGGCTGTTTGTCAAGTTCACAGCTACCAGAAGATCTGGCTCTGGAAGGAGTGAGGAGCTGCTGTGGGCAGCTGCTGTTCCCTGATGGATTTTAGTGTGGAGGCTTGCCTGTACCTGGGGCAGGGGGACAGCAAGGTAGAGGAGACAAAAAGGACAAAAAAAATTTGTGAAAGAGGATTTAGAGCATGGCTGAGTGCCACACAGGCACAGCACAAGGATCTGAAATCCTGGGCAGTTGCTGCTGTTTGCACAAGTCAGTGTTGTCAGTGGAGCTGTAGAATTTTGCTCTGTATCTGCTATGGGTAATTTTTTCCCCCCCAAATTATTCACAAAACGAGGCCTAGGGTATGTTAAAATAATTTGTTGTACTGTCATATTCTCCCCTTTAAGCAGATAAAGTTGTCATTCTTTTTCAAATTAAAGGAACTGTGAAAAACAAAAAAGGTATCTCTGTTCTAGTGCACCGTGCTGTCACCCACAGGACTGTAGTTTTCAGTTACATTGTTTGAGTTGCAGAGAAACACTTATTTATCTAAACTACGGTAATTTTATAGATCTCTAAAATCTACATTTTCTCTCATGTCCTATTCCCCCCAATTTTAGGCATCCAGAGAAAACCCCAAGCTGTAATATAAATCTTCAAATGCTGCAGAAGGCTGAGCATAGCTTTTACTACATACCTTTGCAATTAGAACTAATTTACTGCCCTGTGAGACAGGGGAAATGTGCAAGGTACTCCTTGGGTAAGTCCACCACAGTGAGAAAGGCAGAGCTGTTCTGTAAAAGTTATCTGCTCGTATTCAACAATTATCAGGGTCATTCTTACAGCTACATACCGCAGAGCATTAATTAATGGGGCTGCAGCTGGTGGTACCACTTTGGCTGCTTCAGCCCAGCCTCTTATTCCATATTTCTCAGGTTCCTATGACCAGTCTTGGACCACATCCCATCACCCTTTTTTTCCCCCCCAAAGTACAAAAAGTACTTAAGTCTCTACTGGAAAACTGCCAGGCTTTCATAAAAAGAACAGAGCTGTCGTTTCTTTGCTATTTTTATCTCCTCTGCCAAAAAAGACACCGTGTTGCATTGGCAGTTGTATATTTTAAATTGCTTTCTCTCTTGAGCTTCTAGGGTCAGACCCCAGGCTTTCTGCAGCAGTGGATGTCCAGCATGTTGCTGAGTGCAGCTCCACTCTGCATCTTGGGGCACTGGATTACTTCAGGCAATGATTCCCACACACGACAGGACTGCACTTCTCAATTTCCTAAATGTCAGGAGGCACACGAGTTTGAAAAAGAGCTGGTGGGCCAGGTGTGTGGAGAAAAGCCTGTGATAAAAAAGCCTGTGATAAAAAAAGCCAGTCACAGTGCCTTTTGCAACAGGAGGATGCAGTCATGACTAGGTTTGGCACAGTGGCAAGATTCCTTTGGAATTCCCTTTCCTGGAGCCAGGATCTCAAGCTCTGAAGGACTGGAGTGGGTAGAGTGGTTCTGTCCTCCTGTGATTTGTGTAATCCTGCCATGAAAGTCAAGTCACTCCATCTCCTCTGTGTCAGGTTATATTCCTCAGGAGTTCTTGAAACAGAAACAGAAAGGAGGTAAATCTATTCTCATTGCTTTATGTCCTTTCAGCATAGAAGGCAATTCCACACAATTGTAATGGAATTTTAAAGATGGAGTTAGCTGCCAAAAGCATTTAAAAATAAGATTTTATGAAAGCCCAAAACACTTACTTTGCCAATGCTTTTAATTCTGATGAATTGCCATTTAAGATACTACTTTGGACTGTGACAGGTAAGATTTCATTGCCAAAATACAGTCTGTTCCTGCAAAGACTGACTCTTGTATTTAAATCTGAATGAATGTTATAAGTGGCCTCTGCTGTATTTGCCACAACCTAATTTGGGATGTGCAGAAAGCTTGTGAGATTAAAACTTTTTGGAGGGTATTATTAACATGGACACAGTCTTCAGCTCCAAACTGTGTTGGGAATATTTGTATTTAGTGGTACAGCACCTCAATGTATATTTTTACTATTTACCAAGTAACCTATAGTGTTACTTATTGTCTCTTAAAAATATATATATGTCTCATCAATATAGGTATGGACACACAAGTAGATAAATATCAGAAAAAGACTGGAAATCACTGGAATAGAAAGAGAGAGAGAGAGGGAGGAAAAGACTTTATGAAAGCTGTCCTACCACAGGAAACGCAGTTTACTGTAAAGTGCTCAGTGGTGAAAAATGTAACCACACTTATCCTCTGCTCTTTGAAATATTCCTTTCTGTCTTCTCCCCCTACATTCTCCTGGATCCTCAAAATCCTTATAACAGCAGGTTTTGTTAAGGTCACTTTGATCATACAGTTCCTACTGTAGAAAGCTTTGTAGTTGAACACCTGCTTTATATATGTAAAGGTGAACTAACTTCCATACTTAAAAAAAAAAAAGGCTTAATCATCTTTGGTATTTGATGCCAAATAGAACAAAGCTAGAGATTCCTCTGTTTCAGAATGGAGAGTGAACTTTCTGAGCATTTACAATGATATTGATGAGCAGCACATGTCTTTGGCAGTCTTTACAAAGTGTAGCAACTGCAAGGTAGCTGGCGATGCCCTGAAGAGGATTAGCTGTTAGAAAGTTAGAGGGGTAGGAGATACAAAATCTGATACAATTTCTTACATGCTGCTTTAAATCTTTTAAATCCACACTGTAACGAAGCAGATCTTTCAGCTCTTAACCCACATGCAAAGCAAACACTTTGGCTTTTATTGCCTTTTTTTAAATTCAACCTGCTCTATGCCAGCTTCTGTTAATGCAAAATTTGGTCCTTGGAGTTGAGAGCTTTTTTGTCTTCCTCCATGTAAATCAACTAATCCCAAGGCCTGGGCAGCCTGCCTTCCCCACGCACAAGTGCTGAGAGAAGTGATACTTGAGGGAGCTTGCAGGTTTGGTTCTCTAATTGAGCATGATTTATGGCTTTTGACTGAGGTCATTGCTTGGCACATAGTGATGACCAATTTGATGGATTAAGATCTCAAGCAACTCAAGGGCCCTTAACATTTGCAACCAATCATAATCTGGCTGGCAATGACCACAACAAAAAAACCCCCATGTATTCTCCTTTGGATCTATTTTAAACTAGTTCAGCTTTGATTTCTTTTTGGACACCTACTGCTGCCATTAGATGCTCTTTGATTTGATTCCAAGGATGGGTCAGAGTCACATTTTTCTTTGATAAACCTATTTTGGTTCCCCTCACTGACGTGCGCTGCCGAGAGTTGCACGTTTCTTTTTGGTCTGCTATTGCATTAGCACATCAAGGAGAGCTGCAGGGGCCAGTGCTGCAGAATGGGCAGGAGGGTGTCCTGACACACAGTGTCAGAGGGTGCCCATGGGCTACTTCTGTGTCATCTCAAGAAGCAGGTCCTGATTACCAGCACCTCAGATATCACCAGTTCATCAGCGTCCGTGAGGTGTGTAAGGCAGAAACTTTCAGAAAAAAGGCATTAGAAAGGCTTTACTGCACTAAAGGGGTGGGGAAGAAGCTCTGAATAAAGGAAACTATGAATATACATGGTTCACATATTTAAAATTAAGCCTAGTTCAGGAATAAAATAGTGGGACCAACTGCAATTCTCTGCCAGGCTGATACTAATGTCAGTGAAGGTGTAATACTCTGTGACTTTGATATTGAACCCCTTAAAAGTTAAGCTTTGACAGCTGTCTTTGCTAGGTTAGAAGTGTCTTGCTGTACTGCATGGCAGGGCAGGAGATATTTCTACCATATTTACTGTAGGCAGCTCAAACAACAGCAGTAAGAATCAACACAAATCAATAATTACATAGCACTTTTTACACACTGAAATAGCATCTTTTGCACAGGAAAGTCCTGTTTTATTCAGGCAGACTTGTTCTGAAGGTGGTGATTTATTTTTCCTCAATGGTATTTCACAATCCCAAGGGTTCATTAGATTATTGGTATGTCTTTGGGGTTTTATTCTTCTCTGTAACATTTTAGATTACTGAAATACAGGTTGAAAATAATTTGCCTACAATTATTATTTCTGTTTTATTCTCTGTCAATGCCTTGGAGCCATGCTGCTGGCTCCCTCTCCAGTGATAGAGGCTGTATAAATGTAGGAGAAGATGCCTCAGGCAGAGCAAAAATATGTTTCTGTGGCCTGCAGAGAAAGACAAATACCAGGAAGACTATTTTTTTTTTGCTCAGTGCAGCTCTTTCAGAGTGACTTGCATGGATGAACATGTTCTTTCCTGAGAAGATCCTCTAGCCCAGAATTGTGTGAGCAATGCTCCTGAGCTGGAATGCCATGCTGGAAACATCAGCATGTACATGCAATGCTCCTGAGCTGGAATGCCATCCTGGAAACATCAGCATGTACATGCAATGCTCCTGAGCTGGAATGCATTGCTGGAACAATCAGAAGGAACA
>VWYO01013544.1:139105-161158 GCA_013400275.1 Rhadina sibilatrix | reverse complement strand
GCTGGAAACATCAGCATGTTCATGCAATGCTCCTGAGCTGGAATGCCATGCTGGAAACATCAGCATGTACATGCAATGCTCCTGAGCTGGAATTCATGCTGGAAACATCAGCATGTACATGCAATGCTCCTGAGCTGGAATGCCATGCTGGAAACATCAGCATGTACATGCAATGCTCCTGAGCTGGGATCCAGGCTGGAAACATCAGCATGTACATGCAATGCTCCTGAGCTGGAATGCCATGCTGGAAACATCAGCATGTACATGCAATGCTCCTGAGCTGGAATGCCATCCTGGAAACATCAGCATGTACATGCAATGCTCCTGAGCTGGAATCCATGCTGGAAACATCAGCATGTACCTTAAGCACTTTTGGGCTCCAATGCATCTGTGTCACAGAGCTAAGAATCCTCTTCCCAGACTGCCTCAGATCTGGATGTTCATGCTGGAAAGTGCACATCCTCCTTCCTGCAGGTGAAGGAGGGAACCAAGCACACTTTGACTGTGGCCTTACAATCTGGTGCAGCAAGAGCTGGGACCAAGACCTGCTGCCTGGTAACCTACTCACCTCTGCCTTATTCACAAAAGGGTGGGGATGAAATGAGTTTTCTTCAGATCGCCAAAAATGTCATCAGACTCCAGAGATCTCCCAGCCTAAACTGTCTCCAACGCCTTCTCATGAGTCCAGGGCCTCACCTCTTCCCCTCTGTGCAGCTGCCAAAACCTCTTGCTTCCTTTCACTGACAGCTTCACCAGTGCAGCTGTGTATTTTCAATGAGTAGCACTAGGAAAATTTGGGGATGGAATATAATTAAATTTTTAAAACCCACAGGAAAGTTTCTGGTTTGAACATATTAGTCACTCAAGTTCAATTAAAGCTCTGTTTCTAAGGAAGTTACCTGATGCTACCACAGAAGGTCCAGAGAGCTGCAGGATGATCTCTGCTTTGCTGAGATTGCTGTCATTCACATCCTGATTTGAATCCATAGGAAAACCAAGGTGCTGAAGGCCAGTGACAGATTCATGGAAGGATTTGTGTCAGAACCAATCTGGATCTTGGGAACGTTTGGTTACAGTTGCTGTGCAGAGAGCCATGGCAGCATTCCCTTTGTGAAGCACGGCAAAATTCCACCTCTCCTTGTCATCTGATGAAGGGAAGGTAAATATTAAGTGCACCTCAGTTGTAAGCTATTCTGAGCTAGGATTCATGCAAGGCTTGTTCAGCAGAAAAAAAAAAAAAAAGGTTTTAAATGCCTTGTAATCCTCTTTTGTCTTTCAGGCAGCCCTAGGTGCTGCTGCCTGCAGGTAGGTCTGCTGCTGAAGCACATCACTGTGGAATCCTGCTTGCTTCCTAAGCAAAGGATTCTTTAGCTCATATGGGGCATTTTCATAGCTGGTGTCTCTTCCTGTGCATGTTTTGAATGTATGGGAAGTCAGTGCTGCATTATAGGAGACACTGACATGTGAGCCACTGATATGCTCTGAATGTATTGCTGGCTGTGGAGTTGTTTAGCCCTGTCAGAGTCCTTGTCTGGACTGGAGGAGGTCTAAGAACACAAGTGCCAAATGAATGGATACAAGAGAAAATGATCTGGGCCTTCTTGGGCCTACAGCTCTCACATGTTCTGTTGAAGCTCTGTGAATGTGGCAGTTCAGATGGAAGGCCAGCAATGGGAAGAATTGCTGACCATCCAACTTTGACCACCAACAAAGCAGCTCTGGATTCCCTGGTGTGAAAGGTCATTCCTCCCCACCATGATCACCTTCTGGTTTTATCTTTTTTCCTTACACCACCCATTAGGTGGCACCTAGAGAATAGAGAAATGTCTGGCATAGTCTGGACAGATGATGGCAAGAGAGTGAGTGCAGCCATCTCCCACAACTGTCTTTAACTTCCCCCCAGACCTCTTTGCACTCCTCCACACTCCTGAAACAACTCTACTTCTCTTCAGCAAAGACTTTTAGCTTCTCTGTTAGAGGTCCAGGCTGGCTCCATGAGAGAGTTTGCATGGTCCTTTCTGACTCCTGCATCTTAACTTTCCCCTTAGCTCTGCAGAACACAGAAACCCAAGTGTTAAAACTGCTCATGGGCAAATTCTGCTGCTTTTCTCTCTAGGAAGGTGCCACATGTTACATCTGAACTCAGTGATCAAGACCCTTTTCCTCTCTGCAATGCAATGTGCTTTGGCCACTTATTCTGAGGGAGAACTGGGCACATACCAGTATTTTTCATTCTCTTCTATCCCCACATCTCAATTGCAATTGAGAAGGAAACCCCAGAGGTTCTCTGGAAGCCACATGGGAACTGAGGGCCAGGTTTTCAGGACAAGCTGTAGGAGATACCTTCAGATGGTTTAGGCAGACACAGCACTGGGATGGGAAAATTTACCAGGGAGATTTAGCCCTAGGTGTTTCTAGTCCTGCCCTGCAGCTGGCAAGGCTCTGAAGAATGGTCCAAACTTCTCCCTCTTGTGGGTATTGAACCTGCTCTTTGGGAACCTCAGCTACTACTGGTATTGGGGGCAAACCATGGGGGAGTTAAATTTCTGCACTTAAAAATAAAAAAAAATGTGAGCAGAAAAGACTTTCCAAGAGTTTGTACCACTCCTTCAGGGAAAATTTTTTTTTTTTGAGAAATAGCAGCTGGAGTTTTAAGTGACAGCTACTGATCTGATATACACTAGAACTCATAATTTTGATAATTCTGTTTCTGTCCTTGTCAATGGCTGTTAATGACTGGGTCTCTGCCCTACCTGGAGCAAAACTGAAGCTGATTTTGGATATTACTCATGCTTAATGACATTCAGGAATGAAGGGTACTGTAATAACGGAGCTGGTGTCACACACAGATCTTGTCACACAGGAAAACCAGGGAAATTGTCCTGTTTTGTATTGGTATTTGTATTCTAGAGTGACCTGGATACTTTTATATTATCTAGTCAGTTTTTGGCAGCAGGGAATTGGTAAATATAGCTCACAAATACATCTGTCTGGGGTGGTTTCTGTCAACTGGGCTATTTCTTTTGTGGTGTCCTTTCGTGTATGTCACACGACAACTTTTTATGGGGTCCTTTATAGGAAAAGGAGGAGAATAGGTTTACATCCCACTTAGAAAAAATGGCATCAACAGCTTCTTCAAAGTCCAGCACATTCCCTTAAGCACAAGTAAAAGCTTAAATGGTTAAATCAATCCCAACTAATTCAGCATTTAGTAAACTCTGTCCTTACTCACACATTCTACTGTTCCCAAGCAGAGCAAAACATGGTGCAGATGAAAAGAAACAGAAAATATCCCCTTTTGGAAGGAGACAGCTTCTCCTCTGGCATATTTAAAGCAACCTGATGTTTCCACCTCTAGATTGATGTTATTATGCATCTTTTCCTTCCCTCATCCATATAAATGTTTGGTTCATCTTGCTAAGTAGGATTGATCAAATCTTCTCCCTGCACAAGCCTCCATGGGTGGAGACAGGATCCAAAATGCCAGCAAATAAAAGTTTTGAAAATGCAGTATCAACAGAGCTGTGCAAGTAACTCCTTTTGGTGGTTTCTTGGCTGAACTGTAATGCTGAGAAGCAAGTTGTTCTGTGACAGTGGAACGAATGAATCCTGGCTGCCTGGATTTCAATCCTTGCCTCCCAGCTCTTTGCCCACCTTTCAACCCCTGCTCCCTCCGTGTCCCCTGTGATTCCCTCCCCTCCAGCTACCTTCACTTCCCTTCCTTCTTCCCAGATAACAGCTGGGCAGTGGTAGCAGGGATTGCAGTTTGCTCTGATGAGTAACTGGCCAGGGGGAGCAAGCTGCAAAGAACTGCTGAGCTCACTCGGCAGAGCTTCTTTAGTGGGGGCACTGCTGTGGGTCTCTCTTTTTCTATTGAGCTGCCAGCTCCTTGAACTTTGTGCTCACTCAGCTTTGCTGGGAATGTCATGTCTGTACAGAATTTGGCTGGAACAGCCCTGAGGTTGAGAAGTTATTTGAGAGACAGATGGACTGGCAGTGCAATCACACAAGCCTCATTTCCTAGGGGAACCTGCCTTCAAATGCTTTGCTTGAACCAAGATAAAGTGTTTTTGCTTTGTTTTCCAAGTCTTGTTAGCTGCTTGGATTAAGCTAAATGTGTATATCAAATGATACTGTAAGCATGTGAGTGCTCTTCTGCTAGTTTATGCCCCCCCCTTTTTTTTTTTAAATAGCAGTGGATTTATTTCTTGACATATTTTACAAGCAAAGCATGGCACAGCTAGCCCTGCCTAGTTGGCTTCTGATAACTTTTGATGTCATGACATTATTTATTTTACATCCCTCTTCTCTTCCTCTGCGTTTGATGCATCACCCAAATGTTGCTGCCTTTATGGGAGAAATACACCATGTCTTTGAACACTTGCTGTCTTCTTAAAAGGTTATGGTGTTAGTCCAAAGGTATTTTCCTCCTCATCTTAGCATGGTTTCAGGTGTGTCAGCTTTACCCAATACAGAAGATCAAAAATCATAAGGAAATGGCTAAGTACACCTTAAGTATTAATAGACTTTAGAAAATAGAAGCCCTAGTTTGCCATTTCCTTGAACAGGCACGGTGTCCAGTCACTGTTTGGACAGACACAAATGAGTACTGGGATAGAGTCTTTGCACATATGACCATATTGTATTTCATGATAAAGAGATTTTGTTTTCCCTCCTTTGGAGCATAGGCAGCCATCAATATTGGCAGATAGCTTATCCTCATTAAAAAACCCAAAAGGCTCTTAAATTCATGTCTCATTCACAAGATCCATTTTGTATCAAATGTTTATCTTCTTTTCCTTAACTCATTCTACAATTATAACCAGCACTTTTTACTGTACTGCAGGGCATTAAGTACAGAGACACAACACAATTAGGATTTCTTTTCTGACCAAGGAGCTCTATACTGTAATATAGAAAGAACAATAATAAAAAGATAACCTCAGAGAGCCATCAATGCCATCATAATCTACCTGACTTTAGAATAAAAAGAGTTGTGCAAACTATAAAAAAGATGCAACTGGCAAAAATGATCAATTTTCATAGTACCAGAAGTTAAGCTAAGCTGTTAATATTTTCTAATAATCGCTTTTCATCTGCTGCTGGTTTTTATTTGTACCACTGAAGCACCTTGAAACCCTGGTGGCAGACCAGTGCCATACTGTTCTAAACACTACATAACCACAGGAAAGAGTGAGGATTCTTGCATTTAAGGATTGTTAATTCCTACAAAATAAGTCACTGCTTTGAAAACCATCAGTCATGACACTATTAACTATTAATCTATTCAGTAAACTGCATTTTGTCTTTTCATCTGCATTCATTTCCAGATCTCATTCAGGAACATTTTTCTCCTGCGTATATATTTAATTTTTGTCCTGTATTTAATTTAATGCATTGTGTATATGTACTAAAAGAAGCTATACTTTGAGGGAATGATGTTATCACTCCATTCTACAGATGAGTTTTAGTGCATTGGCTTCACCATGCAAGGGCAAAGAGATGATTATTGAGGCAGCTAAAAAGGAAATACAAATGTAGATTAGTAGGTCAGAGTGTCTTTTATTATTACTGTATTCAAATCCAGTCCTGACTGTATTAAATGCATCATTGTGACACTGCTGGCTGCTCGGTGCCTGGTAAATGAAGTTCACAGGGTAAATCCTGCTCAGGGGAATAGCCAAACTTGATGCTAATTGCCAACTTTGTTGCCATGGTTATGCAGAACAAACATCTCCCTAACCCCCTGGGCAGGAATCAGGCATAGCACAAAGGTAGCTAATTTACTGCTCTGAATAGAAACAGGCTGAACAGAAAGCTTTGGTCAGCAAGGGTTTCTAATCCAGTTCCCGTGTAGAGAAGTGATCTTACAGCTTACAAGCTCTTAAAGCAGACACAGTTTTGTTTGTATTTCCTCTATTACAAATATCAAGCCCATTTACATTTTCTGTTCTGAGATTTGACAAAGAAGATACAAAGTTAGGCCACGGAATCATTTCTACACATTGATTAGGTGCCCTTGTTGATGTATAGAGGGTGGTGGTTTAGGGAAAATGTGTTGCATTTTTATCCACCTGCTCAGCTCTACAGTTTCTCCCAGTGGTGCTGAACATCCCCAATGAAAACATCAGAGTTTTAGTATGTCCTGGTGTCCCCAGCCAAGTCATGCTGCCTGCTGGATGCTACTGTATTGATAATAGCAAATGGAGCTCCCAGTAAAAGTGGGTGAGCCACAGAGATAGGAGAGATTATGGCTGCTGCTTCTGAAGGAAAGAAAGTGAGAGCAGAAAGAAGATCTGTATTGAGACAATAAAGACAGGGCACACATGGAAGGCCAGAGCAGCTGGTGAGGGGCTGGGAAGCTCCTGGTGGGCTGAACAGAGGACCACTGTCCTTTAGGGAGATTGTCCCCTTCTCCCAGCTATAGCTACAATCCCTACTTCTCCAGTTCTGCTGGCTGCAAGAGCAAGTTTGGTAGATGCAAAGGAGATGAAACTGAGATGATTTTGACATTTTGTCCCACTTGCTTTGCCAAGATCCTTTTTGGCCTATGTTTGGAGGGAATGCTGTGCACAGCCACTGGTGCCCACAGCAGGGAAGGGGATACATAAACCTTGTGCCTCCAGCTGATGAGGGCAAAACTGACTCTATCATCCAGCAGCCACGCATGTTCTGCCACCAAACTACACAAAAATAAATTTTTAATTAACTTTTTCAATTATAAAGGCCATTTAAATGACATATGAGTTTCAAAACACGATGTTCTATAGGGCCCATATATCTCTCCCCACTCCTATGTTTGCTTTTCCTGCTTTAGCATTTGACATTAATGTCTGTCATTGAACATCTCAACCTTTGTGTCTTTCTCATGGGAGACACAGATCAGAGTGTTCGAGCTTTGTAATTTGGCGTTGCTGGCATTTCTGTTCACCACAAATGTTTCTGATGATCCTAATGACATTTCAGCAAGTTTTGGAGAAAAAAAAAAACATTAAGAATACTATTTAAAAAATCCCTTGTTGGTCTGAAGTGCTCTCTGAATGAGTTCTGGGAAGTTTTAAATTCAGATATGGAATCCAACCTTTCCATTTGCACCAGAAGTGAGACTATTTGCAGTTACTCTTTAAGAGAACCCTAGTGTGGAAATCTTTAGACAAAGGGGTTTGGGTTTTTTCAGCAGAGGGATGACAATTGATCAAAAATACCTTCTGTGTGTTTCCAGTTTATTGAGGCACACTGATTTCCAAGACCAAAACTGCTGTCTTTTTATTTTTACAGTCTTTGTTTGAACTGAGATCCACATTCATTGTTACTGAGCTTTAATAATCTAAGGGTCACTCGAAGGGCTTTTGTTTGAGAGACCTTTCAAGCCAAGCCAAGGCAGCAGTTTAGAGAACGTTTCTTGTTTGTAGACAAAAATATATTAAAACAACCAAGGGAGCTATTACTCTTCCACATAATTATTTTTAATGTCTCATTGGACATGTATGAAATGCCTTTCAGTTCCTGTGGGAGAATTACTTTTTTTGCCTTTTGCAGCACAGCTTTTGTTAAATTTCTGCGCTGCTTTTCCATTGAGCAATGTTCACCCCAGAAGACTTTATAAACACAAACGGTATCTCCAGGAATATGCTTCCAACATATAATCCACAGAAGTACTTTGAGATTTGTCAGCAGTCATGGACCTGATACCTTGCATACCTTGTGCCATCTATTTTATTTTTTTTTTTCCTGGCCACAGTCAGGAGAGAGCGTGACCCCAGTTCACAGTGGGAGAAGTCAGGGAAGAGCCAAGAGTCCTGCAGGAGGTGAGGCAGAGCCATGTGCTGCAGCCCACGGTGAGGGCAGGAGGGCTGAGACTCTCTTCACCCCCCTTTTTCCCTGGTAAATATATGCCAGGGAATCAGACCACCTTGTGTCTTTGGAATAACAATGATCAGCAAATGTTCTGTGCTGTGCTGCTCCTTTCAGTTACCTGGAAAAGACTGGGATGGTGTGCATCCTTCTGTTTTTATGACAGGAATGCAACGGCAGGGAGAACAAGCACAGAAACTGAGGGAAGAGGGAAAGAGTAGCTTTATGGAAAGACAGAAACCATCCTGCAAAAATGTAATTCTACTAAAAATATTTGGGCTTGGCTTGGGAAGTGCACATTTTGTGCCATTTGTGCTCCACAGAGGTCCAGGTGTAGCAGGCAGACGAAGGTGCTTCACTGGGATGTCCCCTCTGCTTGGGTATTCATGATCCTTTGAATCTGCCAGTTGTCCTTTTCATTTTGAAAGCTGCCCAGATGTTTCTTGCTCAAATGTTGGGAGGTCCCACAGATCACATGGGAGCTGTCTTATTTCTACACCCTTCTCCTGGGCATGGTGAAACTTTCAGTAATTCCAAATGGACCTTACACAAACATGCCCCATTATCCATGTCTCATTATAAAACTCATAATTGGGTATCTAGATAATTGTACTTGCTAACTGGATGTAAACCCACCTCCAAATACCTGCTGCCAGGTTTCAAAGAGATAAATTACTATATTCATTGTCTTCAGATGACTAAACTTGAGGTCTTTCAAACTAAGCTAATAAAATTATAAGTTATGTAAATGAAGTATGATTTGCAAAATGCTCTGGTTTGTGGAATGATCTTGCTTTGTTTATGGCTAAAATCCACAATCCAGCAGTTTCTAGCAGGGAAAGGCTGTGGAAACTGCATCTTTGAGCAGGATATGATGTTAAGAGCAAATTATTGTAACTCTGTAACAGCAATGTTCTAACGTCTGAAGCACAAGCTGCTCAACAGTCAATGATTTAATTGTGTAAAAAGTTGCCTTTACATGAACTGCAGTATACATCTCGGAACAATAATTATGTTGTAGCTCCAGAATATATTGTAAGACTGTGAGGGTAGTATGCACTTACCAGTATCTATCTGCCTGATGTCACAGTGGCAGAACACTTCTAAAGTATTTTGTACATAAAAATCCCTGCAGATATGTACCTAACAGCATATTCCTTGAGACAAGGACCATAAAGCAAACTTGGGCTTATTTTTAATATATCATTACTTGAGGGCTTCCTGTGAAGTTGATCTTTCAGTGTCATCCAAAGTTCCCTGTCCCGATTTGACAATTTTATGGCTTTGAACTCTCACTCAGTTGTTCAAGGTGATTTAATCACTG
Source organism: Rhadina sibilatrix (assembly GCA_013400275.1). Taxonomy (NCBI): domain Eukaryota; kingdom Metazoa; phylum Chordata; class Aves; order Passeriformes; family Phylloscopidae; genus Rhadina; species Rhadina sibilatrix. Next base: position 151,980 of record VWYO01013544.1, on the reverse strand, counting down.
GTTTGCATGTCTCTGCATTTAGAGGCTGCCAAATGGAAGTGTTTGTGGAATACCTCTTCGACTTGGAGTGCTTCTATTCAGCGGAGGTGCTGTTAGAAGCACAGAGGGCTAAATATGTGCAGCCTGAATAAGGGGTAGGAAAAGGATGAAAGATGAAAGAATATCGTGGTCTATATGTAACTGGAACATGGCAGCATGAGAGAGAGACAGAAGAATTATGTGGAGTTTGGCAGGAGGATGTAGTGAGTAATAGATGGAATGATGAAGGGGAAATAAAATCGGCTGGATGAAGAAAAGCTTCCTGACCACGAGATCTTGTTTGATTACTGAGGCTTCCCAGGGGACCTTCTGTGATTTGGGAAAAGTTGTACAAGACTGCTCAGAGCCTCACAATTCACAGCTCTTAGTTACCTAACAATGTGGCATCCAGGAGTGGATAGTGCTTCCCTCTTTTAACTGTGTTTGGGGTTCCTTGGATTCCTTGGATTTGCTGGGCAGCCCAGAGCATCTCTTGAGTGCTGGCTGGCCTCTAGCTTCTCTTTTAGTTGGGCTTGCTAAATAATATTACAGATCCTGAAGAAAATCTACCTCCTCTGAGCTTGTGCATGCAAATCTACCTCCTCTGAGGTTGTAGGCTTGATCCTGGCTCTTTAATGCTAAGGGCAGGAGACTGCAAGGTTGGATTGAGCTGTCCAAAGTGACAGGATCTCTGAAGATGCATTAGGTGGCAATTGCAAATAAATGCCTTTGTGTATGTCCTCAGAACTTTGAGCCCAACCCTTTACAATATCTGGATTGATATTACTGATACACAGTGTTGGAGTGGAGCATGTTGCAAGTGTTAAATAATCTGAAATCCATATTTCGCCAGAGAACTTTTCCAAGTGATTCAAGAACTTTCATGCCATGATAAAGCAGATGTAGCTATTATGGGTTGTTCTTGTTACCCAATCACAGAATTATTTCATTATAGATCTGGTGTCTGGCTAAAGCTGACTCCAGTAGTTCCTCTGAGAGAAGTTTATCGGATGAAAAATTAAGTGTTTTTAGCTGATATCCAACCAATTTGCTGAACTTATTTTGACTTCTGCCCAGAGGTTTTTAGAGCAGGTTTATAACTGAGAGTCCATTTGGGTTTGAGCATTTAGGAAAGAAGCATTCAAAAACCCAGAGGCAGTGAAGACCACAGGCTTCTATAAACTGGGGAGCTCAGATCATGAAGTCAGAAAAACGGGCTGACAGGCTGCTTTCCTGGTGGGTCTCTTCTGCTTAGCCTTTCAATACATTCCTTGTTTTCAGGCTGCTTCTCAGAGAAATGGGACCCATTTCCTCAAAAGCACATAGAAACTGCAAAGGCTGCTGCTGCTCAGGGTGAAACTGTGATGAGCTAGGATCAGCACTGTTCAGCATCTCTGTCAGTGACATGGACCAAGGGATGGAGAGCACCCCCAGTGAGCTGGCTTAAAACACCAGCCTGTGCTGCAGTGGGCACGCTGCAGGGCAGGGATGCCATCCAGAGGGACACTGACAGCCTGGACAGGCTCAGGAGAACCTCGTGGAGTTCAGCAGGGCCAAGAGCAAGGTCCTGCCCCTGGGCTGGGGCAGTGCCCAGCACAAACACAGGCTGGGCTGACAGTGGGTTGAGGGCAGCCCTGAGGAGAAGGAACTGGGGGTGTTGGCTGGCAGGAAGCTCAGCAGGGCCCAGCAATGTGCACTCCCAGCCCAGAGAGCCAAAAGTGCCCTGGGCTGCACCCAGAGCACCGTGGGCAGCAGGGCAAGGGAGGGGACCCTGCCCCTCTGCTCTGCTCTGCTGAGATCCCACCTGGAGCTCTGCATCCAGCTCTGGGGCAGCCAGCAAAGAAAGGGCACAGAGCTGCTGGGTTGAGTCCAGAGGAGGCCACAAAGATGCTCAGAGGGCTGGAGCACCTCTTTGTGAAGACAGGCTGAGAATTGGGGTTATTCCCCCTGGAGAAGAGAAGGGTCTGGGGGACCTTCAGCAGCTTTCCAGTGCCTAAAGGGGCCATGACAGAGCTGGAGAGGCACTTTTCACAAGGGCACTGAGATGCAGGACACAGACTTCACAGAGGGCAAGGTCAGATTGGTTATTAAAAAGAAATTCTTTACTGTGAGAGGTCCTGGCATAGGTTGCCCTGAGAAGCTGTGGCTGCCCCATTCCAGGAAGAGTTCAAGGCCAGGGACTTGGAGCAACCTTCCAGCAGCCTTGGGCTGGAAGGTGTCCCTGCCTGTGCAAGGAGGTTTGGATGAGATAATCTTTGTGGCAATTTCCAACCCAAAGCATTCTATGATTCTAAATATTGTTAAGAACTCAGTTTTGAGATGGCACCCAATCCAATGTCTGCTTTGCTCCCATGAAACAGTTTTGAACTGTGGAAGCCCTGAATTTTTTTTAAAAAATCACACGGAAATGTGAGATTTTTTTTTGTGCAAGTTCATCCACAAATGAATTTTTAAAAAAAAATTCTTGTGAAGATAATCCTTCCTTGAAATATCTTCTTATTTAATTTAATATTTATTATCTCATAGGTGCATGGTTAACTCCATATCAGTAGGTACATAACTTGTACATTCTGAGATCTATCTAATGTCTACCAAAGGAAAAAAAAAAAAGTAAATCATTTAGATCTGGAACAGTGATCACAATGGAAGTTTCATTTGCAAAGGATTTATGGGGACTTGAAGTGAGTATTATGTTTTGAATAAATGCACCATTGACCAGTATCAGATTTCCATAGACTTTATCTTGTTTTTCCTAAGCAACTGCTCATAAACTTGTTTAATATCTTGACTAGCATGATGGTGCTACTTGCAAATCTGTTTGTAGAGCTATTAATCTATGATACTGCAATCTAGAGAAAGGAATCACACTTACTTGCTCATTCCTTTCACTGTTTCATTTAAAAAACATAAATAACAAGTTGACAGGGTTCCTTTGTGCTTCTTTCTTTCTGACTAATACGTGATGAATACATCAGGAAAGGTTTGTCAAGGCATCACAAAGCAGGTCTTAGCTCCAATCTGAACCTTATTGAGCTCTGCTTTCATGTAATGGGAAGAAAAACAAGCGGTGGATTTGATCAGTCTGCACCCATGACTCAACAGCTCCAACAAACCCTCGGTGCTTTTAATTCCTGTGTCACAGCAGTGCTCAGATGAATTTAGTGCAATCCAACAGACATAAAATCTGAAGGGAAAGGAATGTCCTGCATCTCATGAAAGAAGAAATTTGACTTCTGAGGCAAGTTCAACACGTGGGTTCCCTGCCTCCTCTCCTTTGTTCCGCCACCTCTCCCGGCAGCTTCGTCTCTCGCTGTTCCTGCACAGCTCATCTCAGTGTGAGCTTTGTGGGACAGTGGCAGTGGGGGCAGCAGAGGCTGCAGCTGGACAGTGACTGTCACAGATCTGAAAGCAGAGACAGCTGCAGCCCGTCTGAATTGTGTCTGATACTGTGGCTTCTGTCCCTGCTTGCAGCAGATCTCTCTCGGGTTGATGCCCTGAAACCATGGACTTTTCAGATGGCCTTTCCCACTCATGTCCAGACCACATATCCCACACCCACACAAGGGAGAGTTTGCCTGTAAACCTTCAGTTTGACCAAAAGCCACATTGAGTGGGAAGCCTCGGAACTAAGGACTGGGAAAACTCTGGTTTCAGTTGAGGTTACGTTTTTGCTGCCTGTTGCTTCCAACCATCCAGATGAGTAAAATGAGATTAAAATGAGATTCTCTACCTCAGGTATATTGCTGCAACCCACAGTATCAGTACGTGCAGTCCAGAGAGAGAAGAGTCACACACACCTTCATGTAGCTGTGGTGACAAAGGACTGGGTTTGCTCAGTTTCTAAGGAAGCCAGAGGAGGGCTGTGCTGAGGGGCTGGGGGCTGTAGAATATCTGCCCAGGCTGTGAAGGAGCCGTGGGTGTTGGCTGTGCTGTGCTGCTGGGGCTGGGAGGAGGGACTTGCCGTGTTGCAACAGCTCTCCAGCCCTGCCACCCCCTCACAGGTCACATCACTGACACATCACGCAGAGCTGTGCTGCAAAATGCAACCATCTGCCTTTCTGTGCTTACCCGAGGTCTCCAAGCACTCCAGAAATACCGCTGGGGTCCCCCGTGGTTCTGGAAAAGCTGCTGTCACCTCTTCCATTTCTCTGGGGTGTGCAGAAGGTATTGGACAGAACCCAGGAGCTTTCGGTTCTCTTCTGCTTTAGGCATTAGCCACATTGTCCCCACTGCTTGTCTTCTATGCTCACCAAATATCCTCAGGCAGAGGATGTGCTTGGCCTTCCCTGCTGCATGGTACAAGTCCTGGTGGACTGACACCCTTAGGCACTGACTTCAGTGGGAACACCTGCCCTACAGCCCTTTCAGTCAGGGGCTTACATGGATGAATTCCTCTGAGGTGTGTACAATGAACAAAACCCTGTGAAAAGGGGTTTAGATAGACCCTCAGCTAAGACAGACCCAGCTGCTGGAGCCCTCTTGTTTCCCACTGAGGACCAGTGATGAAGAGGGTAACTTTGCACAGGGCTGCAAAAGGGCTTTGCAAGAACAAAGGGAGATTTGGACTTTGCTTTGCGTTGTTAAAGTGTGTTTGTTAAAGAATTAAATTGATAGATAAAAGACATGGATGGTTAGTGTTTAGGAAAACATGTTCGTGGGCAGTCTGCCAAGAAACCAGTAAAGGACAGCTCATCTCTGTCCCTGTCCTGTAATACCCTACAGTTAGTGAGACCCGAGGCTGAGGGGGCCTTTTCTTACCTGTGAGGTACCGAGGATACTGCAGTGCTTGTCCACTGCAGCTGGAGCTTTTCTAATTCTTTTGAGTGTATAAATGTTTGCTTTACATTTCCAGTGTGTACCCATATTCAAAGACGGTGTCCCAGGTGGCTCAATGAATTGCTGCAATTGGTGTCCATGCCAATGGACACCATGTATTGTTACTGATGTGTTTATGTATTATAACACTTAGAGTTTGGTGTGCCTTTACAGTGGGATCTGCATGCTACTGCCTGGGAGTAATTAATCCCTTAAATCTCAATTACCAGACTGAAACTATACCATTTATAGTGCATTTATACCTTTTAGAATATTTTTATTTTCTCCTGCCGAAATAATAGTTTTATTACTTTGGAAGCNGGCCGGGCCGGGCCCATCAATTTCCCGTGCTCGGTGCCTGCGTCCCGGCGCGGCACTAATGCGGAACAAATTGAGACATATCCTCTCCGTAATTAGTTCCAGCGTTTCCAAGATTTACGGTACAATAATGGCCCGAGCCCCGCCGGCCGGGCCCGGCCCGCTGCACGGCGGTCTCGGCGCTGGGGAGGCTGTCCCGGCGGAGCGGGGGAAGAGCCGGGGCGAAGGGAGNAAGACGGTGTCCCAGGTGGCTCAATGAATTCTTTGAATTGGTGTCCATGCCATGTATTGTTACTGATGTGTTTATGTATTATAACACTTAGAGTTTGGTGTGCCTTTACAGTGGGATCTGCATGCTACTGCCTGGGAGTAATTAATCCCTTAAATCTCAATTACCAGACTGAGACTATACCATTTATAGTGCACTACATTTTAGAATATTTTTATTTTCTCCTGCCGAAATAATAGTTTTATTACTTTGGAAGCCATTAGCGGCAATGCCAAGAGCTGAGCATATTACCTAAGAGGGTTTTTCCCCCCCCCAAATTTTCTTTTGTATGTAAGCACAAAACACCTATAAAAATCCTATGTAATACTTTTAGCCGCTCCATGAGTACATCCCACTGTCTATCTAAGACTTTAAAAACGTCACATACTCCAGATCTGAAAGATGTTACTGATACCCAGCTTTCCATGAACTCCTATTCACCAGCACCCCGGCGAGGGCGGGACACACGGGGATGCTTTATGGCCCTATACAGCTCGGTGATTTATACCGAGCCTGGTCCTAGCAGCACGCTAATAAATTTCCCGGAGCCCGCGCGGTGCCCCGTTGCTGGCCGCAGCCTCGGCGNGGCTGTCCCGGCGGAGCGGGGGAAGAGCCGGGGCGAAGGGAGATGCGCAGGAGCCCGCGGGGGCTGCTCGCCATCCCCGCAGCCGCCCGGCGAGGTCCCCGCCTCGGAGGCACCGCAGCGCCCGGCCCAGCAGTGCCCCGCTCCCATCAGCTGCGGGGAGAGGTCACGCATCTTTGCTTCTCTGTGCATCAAAACCCCCTCTTTTACCCTCAGGGGATGAACAAAATGTCCTCTCCGCAGCTCGAAAGCGTTCCAGTGCCCACGTCAGCCCGCACAGGGAAGGCTGGTCCCGCCTTGCCGGCGGCTCCCGGCCCCTGCGGTGCTCGCAGCGCTCGGCAGAGAGAAATGAGAGATCGGGCCCGCCGTGATGAGTTCCTGCCCCTCTGCCCCCTGCGCTCCTGGAGATGCTTCGCAGCTTTGTTTCTGCTGCTCTTGGCACTTAAAATAATCAAACTCTGATCAGCTCTCGGAGTGAAAGGAGACAGATCCCCCTGCGCGCTCTGAGCGGCGTGAGCAGGAGGGGAAGGGCTGGGGATTTATCTCTGTTTCAGTCAGTCTCGCCCACCTACGAACCGAGGGGGGATCGTTTAGGAGTTTAGTAAGAATTACCGGTCCCTTAATTGGTTGGCATGGCAGAGGGAAAACGTCGGCTGGGAAGGTGCGTCGTGGTGCTCAGGCTGAGGCAGGTTCCCGAGCTCTTTTTTTTTCTCGGGCTCGAGTGGGAGTCTCACTAGAATAATCCTCCTGCAGCTATTGTTTAACCTTGCAGAGCGTGGCTTAGAGCACAATCGAAGTCTGAGCGTTATCAGGAATTACCATAGCTATGGAACAGAGGGCAATGAAGCCTGTCAAGAGTTTTGGATCGGGCCGTCTTTGGAGGGGACGGGGCAAAATGTTCCGGACCGCCTGGGTCTGGACACCGATCTGGGAGATGCTGTCCCTGAACTGCCATCTCCTCGGCCTTTGCTTTCAGCTGGCCACCCAAACCCGGACGCCGGCGCACGGCGTGCGAGACCTGGAGTGTCACAAATCACACTGGAGTGATTTGCACCGCAGTGTGACTGGGATCGGGGTCGGGATCTCTGGGGAAGAGGCGAGCAAATGCCTCCTGCAGAGAGGGAGCAGCTCCTCTGGGCACGCCGTGCGCCCCCGAGGGGAGCTGCTGCCAGCGCTCCCGGCCTGTGCTAGACGGCTGCAGCGCGGCGGGAGATTCTCTCTCCCTCCGGCGTTGGCTAGACGGGAACAGCTGAGGAAAGTTGCGCTGGCCGTTTCCTAAAAGTCTTCAGCCCATCCCGAGACAGAAAGGTCCGGGCTTTCCTCCCCGTGCTCAGGCTCCGCCGCTGAGGATTTGTCCCGGGACGCCGCCGGTCGCGTTCGCGCTCCGAGCCCCGCGCGGCTGGGGCGGCCCGGGAGGGCGCAGGTGCCGGCGCTCGGGCTGGGCTGGGCTGGGCTGGGCTGAACTGGCAGCTCCAGAGTCCCCCCAGCCCCCTCAGCAGCCGCGGGAGGAAGGATGCGCTAATAGCCGAGGGGTCGTCTTGTTTCGCTGCTGGAAAGAGCGAGAGGACAAGGTTTGGGAGGGCTTCGGCAGTTCTTCCTCCCAGGTGGAATAATGCAGTGCTAAGCGATCAAGAAAACATTTCCCCCCTTTCAAGATGATTTATCAAGCTAGGTTATTTCAAGAAAAGAGGAAACCCCCATGCTAGCTCGAAAAACAGCCCTCTACGGGAACCGCATTTTCTGTTTGCTCCTAGAGAGCTCTAGTTTTCGTGGGAAATCAAATACCCCGCTTAGGCTGGCCAGAGACTTCCATTCCTGTATGCACGGTGTCCATCGCAGAGCCGGGAGTCACAGAATCGACCATAAAATCGTTTCGCTTGTGAAAGACCTTTACGATACCGAGTTCAACCAACCTCGTGTATCGGTCCGTCACAGAAACGAGCAAAGCCAGCAGCAGCCCCTTTCCCGATCCCGCAGCTCCCGGGCACGGGGTGACCGCGCTGTGCGGGAGCCCCGATGCGGCCAGAGGGGAAAGAAGAGCGGGAGCCAAGGCCGGAGCCCGCGGTGTCAGCAGGGTCAGCGCCATCTCCCCGCACGGGCACGGGCACGGGCACGGGCTGCCTTCGCAAGCGCCGTCCGAGCGTGCTTCAGCTTGCCCTGGACTCTGAGGGGACACGTCCTGTAAACTCGGAGAATATTTAATAGCAGCAAAAATAACGAACAAATCTTTCACCCTTACATTTACACGCGTGGATTTTTGTAATAAATGCATCTGTGCGCGCCGAAAGGGAGGTTTTAAAAGGGAATTACCTGAAAGAGTTTGTGAAAAAAATAATTTCACTAACAACAAAACCCGACCGTTACGACTAATTAGCTTTAAGAGAAAATGAAATTATACTCGGCTACTCCAATAACGACCTCTTTTTGATTTCTTTTGTTGTAGCGGTTACCCTTTGAATCTTAAAACATCGCGTCAAGGTTGGCGATGCCTGCGGGTTGGAGCCGCGAGGGGAAGGAAATCCCGAGGTGCGCGTTGGCACCGCGAAGACAAGGGGCTCGGCGTGTCCCGCGGCAGGTGAACCTTCACGACTCTGTCGCTGTTGTCGCTGCCAAGCAGGGTGAGGGTGCGGGCTGAGCGCCGCGGCGGCGGCTCCGGGCGGTGGCCACGGTGGCGTTTGCGGTGCCACGGTGCTGAGAGCGGCCGGTGACAACGCGCAAGGGACAGGGCGGCGGGGCCGGGGCGACCCCGCGTACTCCGCCAACACCGTGAGCAGAAGCAGCATCCCCCCACCCCCGGGTGATTATTCATTCGTAGTTCTGCAGGAGGGCGGCAGGGTTCCCCTCCTTGCCTTTGAAGAGAGGGTGTCCTGCCCACGGCAGGTACCGCCACGTCCCGCGGGGCTCTGCCGCCCGCCCCGGCGCTTGCCGGCTGGGCAGTCGGTCTGTGTGGGCTCCCGCACCGCCAGAATCACGGCACCCCTCGCTGCCGGGGCCGAGCCGACCCCTGCCGTGTCTCCCGGGAGGAAGGAGCGCCCGGGGATAACGTGTAAGGTGCCCTCGGGGGCCCTCCGGCCGCCGCCCCCGGGATGGACGCTGAGAACTCGCTGTCCAGGAGGCTGGAAAGGAAAGAGAGACTCCGGGCCTTCCCGGGAGCAGTGCCAGGTGAATCTCTTAAAAGCAGGTTACTCACAGAGCTGCTGTCCTCCCCCGCCCGCCCAGCTGCTTCCTTCCCCTCGCACACGGGCAGGCCGGAGGCACGGGGCTAGGGACGCCGGCCCCGGGCCCCTTGCAAAGGGCTCCCAGCTCTCCCCTCGCCGGCGGAGCCCTCGGTACCCCGGCCAGCCCCGGGCGATGTGCCGCTGCCCTGTGCCTCCAGGGACAGGGAGCGCCCGGAGTGCGGGGGCAGGCAGCTCGCACCCCACGGGAGCTCATGGAAACGCAGGTTCCTCTCGCAGAGAGAGAGGCACCTGGAAAGACACTTTCCCCTCTCAGGAACGAGGTCCGCCCGCCGCGGGTCGTGTCACTTCCCCTGGTTCCTGCAAGGGCGGAGGCTTCTCCGCGCGGTCCCCGGGGCCTGCGACCTCACCGCCCTCGGGAATCCCCACGGACATGCAGGGAGCTGGCGGGGGAAGTCAGCCAGCACGTACTTACTGGCCACCTGGATCCCTCTAACAGTCCCGCAAGTCTCTCCTAAAGCGGAGGAGCGTTAGGGTGAGATTTAGTGGCGCTTGCACCAGGAGAAGGGTGGGAGTGATGTGTAGGGGAGATATATTCTCCCACAGTCACCTCTCCCCCTCCATCCCCGGCTCTCCTGTGCCTCCCCTCCCCCCCGCGCGTCTGGTCCGGCTGGGTTCAGCAGAGCGGGGCTGTGGGCAGCCCCTCGGCGGAGGTTGTGTGAATGGAGGATCGGCGTGGCTGACTCCTCCTCCCCTGCGAGCGCCTCTATTTGAGCTTTGCAAAGTTGAGGGCGAGCAGGCATCCGAGGTGAGGCGTGCGCGGAGGCTGTGCCCCCCTAGCTCGGACAGGCGGACATCCGTACAGACAGACACACGCACACGCGCGGACACACAGACACGCGCGCACCGCGCCCTGCCCTGCGCTGCGAGCGGGTGCGAGCCCGGAGGCGATCCTGGAGAACAACCTTTCCCTGTCGCTGCTGCCGGCTCCCGCAGGGCTGGACCCGGGGAGCTGCGTCGCGGAGCAAACTTCCCCCAAAGGGCTGAGCTCGCCGGCCTGGTGCCTGCAGCCGGAGCCGGCCTCCGGCTTGGCGGGCAGGGGCCAGGTGTCTTGGAACAAGTGCGGCCCGGGGGGAGACTGGCTGCCCGGCGGCAGGCAGAAGGTCTGCGACCAGATGGGCTCCGACGTCCGAGACCTCAACGCGCTGCTGCCCTCCGTGCCCTCCCTGCCGGGCAACAGCAACTGCACCATGCCGGTGAGCAGCGCTGCGCAGTGGGCGCCCGTCCTGGACTTTCCCCCGGGGGCCTCCTACGGCTCTCTGGGGCCGCACTCCTTCATCAAGCAGGAGCCGAGCTGGAACGGATCGGACCCTCACGAGGAGCAATACCTGAGCGCCTTCACCGTCCACTTCTCCGGCCAGTTCACGGGCACGGCCGGGGCTTGCCGCTACGGGCCCTTCGGTGCCCCGCCGCCCAGCCAGCCGCCCTCGGGCCAGGCTCGGATGTTCCCCAACGGGCCCTACCTGCCCAACTGCTTGGAGAGCCAGCAAGCCATCCGCAATCAGGGTAAGGGCCGCGCTGCCGGGCGCCCCGGGCTCGGGGGGCGGCCCCCGGAGGCGCCCGCTCAGCCCCGCGGGGCCGCGCCTGATGTAAACACCAAGCCCAGTCTGTCTCCGCGGCGGCCGAGCCGGGTTAGGCGAGCCAGCCCTGCCGTGCCTCCCTTCCCTCCCTGTGCGGCAGCCACGTCGCTCCCGGGAGCTTTAGGAGCCACGAGTTGCTCGCCCCCCACCCCTCCTGTGGGGCAGAGGATGCAGCGGGCGGCTCTGCCAGGCGGGCCGGAGCCCCCCGGCCCCCTCCCCGGGTTGGAGCAGCCTCTCGCCTTCTCAAAGGTTTGTTCGGGCCGGGGACGGCACAAGTCCTGGAACGGAGCTGGGGCCCGTGGCCCGAGACAATTCCTTCTGCGTATCTCGGGAGTGATGGGATGGTGGCGGGGGTGAACCCCCAGACTTCCCCCTGAGGCCGAAAAACGCTGTCCGCACACTAGTGTTTTCGAGGCCCTTGTCGAATTAACCTCGGGAGGGCTGAATATCCCCGGGCTGGAATGCGCAAGCGGGGGCGACTCCTCGTTTCTTGTCCGCATCTCCGTGGCCAGGACCGGCCGCGCAGTGACTCCCTGCGGTCCCCGGTGCTCGCACCGCCCTGAGGAGCTCCCGAGGGTTGAAGGGCCGGGCAATGGGTCACCTGCGTGTGGCACCGGGGTCACCATCTAATCTTTCTTCTCCCAGTGCCTGCAGTGTAAACATTTGCGGGTGCGCACGCGAGGAAGAAAGGAAAAGGGGCCAGCGTGAGGAGAACTTGTATGAGACCTTTCGGGTCTTATCCCCCCTCCTTCAGCTGGCCCCGGAGTGGCGATGTGCCGTGGTTTGCCCCGCGCTGCCCGGCCTCGGGCGAGGCGCCGGGGGAATTTGACCGAGAGAATTCGGGCAGCCGAGGCGCTGCGCCTCCGGGGATCGGCAGGGTCTGATTCCTGCCGGAGCGGGATGAGTGGCCGGGATCTCTCTGTTTTTAGCGTGGGGTTCCCCGCACCCGGCCCGCAGCTCGGCATTGCCGTGCCCCGCGGCAGCAATCGCGTACCCACCGCAGAGGGGCTGGGACCGACTGTCCCGAGGGTCCCCGGGCAATCTGAGCTGCAGGGGCAGAGCAGAGGCCGGTGCCGGCAGGCGCGTTCGGGGCTTGCCGCGGATGGGTGGCCCGATGCCCGGGCGATGTTTGCAGCGAGGGGCAGGGATTGTGCAGCTCGGGCCTCCCCCGGGCAGTGCCGGGTCGCGGTCCCGGGTGCCACCGCGCTGCTGCCTTCGACGCCCGGCCCCTGCCCCAGGGGCTCGCCCGGGCTCCGACGTAGGAAACGGCCGAGCAGGGCTCCTGGGTCGTGCTGCCGATCCCGGCCGGGAAAATGGGCAGCATCCCTGGAGCTGGGGAGAGGCTCGGCCGCGCCGAGGCCCCGGAGCCGCTTCGTGGCCCGCGGGGTCCCAGCTCCAGCTGCGGGACGGGAGCGGCCCAGAGCCCGCCGGGGATCTGACGGGGACTTTGAAAGACATCTGAAAGGATTTTAGACATCGGAGGGGATTATAATCGCTGGGCGGAAATAGCGACGAGAAAGTGGAGAGAAGGGCGACGGAGATAAATTCGAGTTAGTGAGGGACAAAACAGCTGAGACCCCGAACCATCCTGACGTCCGGGTTTGCCCACCCCGAGGACAAACGGAGCCTTTAACGCCCCAACACACGGAGCCCACGCTGGGCTCTCCTCGGGCCCGGCGCCCCGCGGGCACAGCCCCGGCCCCGCACTCACCCCGCACACAGCCGCACCTGTGCGGGCCCAGAGCTGGGGCCAGTACCGAGCCCTCCGCACAGCCCCGAGCATCCAGGCCCGGCAGGAGCCTGGGGACGGCGCCGTGGCGGGGAGCAGAGGCCGTGTCCCGGCTCCCTCCCGTGCTCCGCCGGGCCCGGCTGCCTCGCCGCGGAGCGGGGGAGTCCCTTCGGCTCGGGGCTGTGTTCGGTGACATGCAGAGAGAGGGCTCCTTCGGCAAGGAGAAAATTCAGCAAAGGGTGTTCGCCTTTTTTTTTTTTTTTTTTTTTTTTTTTTTTTTTTTTTTTTTTTTTTTTTTTTTTTTTTTTTTTCCCTTTTTTTTTTTTCT
>VWYO01013544.1:108763-135165 GCA_013400275.1 Rhadina sibilatrix | reverse complement strand
AAAAAAAAAAAAAAAAACCCCCAAAAAACCCTCAAAAAAAAAAAAATCCGAATAACCCAAACCAAAACCCTACCCCCAAAAAAGAATACATAAAAAGAAGATTCAAACCGTACCAAGGCAAAACCACCCCAACCTCCCCCCGAACAAATAAGCAAAAAGCCAACAAAAACGAAGAAACAAGCAAACAAAAACCAACCAAACAAACCCAAAACCAAACACCAACACCCCCCCCGCCCCAAACTAAACGACATCTCCAAACCCCCACAAAAGGAAAAATAGATGCCGCTCCTTCCGTCGCGGGCCCCGCTGTGTCTCGGAGGTTTCCCGGGCCGGCTCGCCCTCCCGAGCCGGGCATGGGGGCGCGGCGGCGCCGCCCGGCTCTGGCAGAGCAATCCCGGCGGGGCCGGGCACGGCGCTCTCCTGTCGCCGCGCTCCTGCAGCAGGTGCCGGCCGCCCCTGGGAAGCGGGAATCGGGCTGCCCGCACTCCTTGGGCCGCCGGTGCAATGGATCTGTGGTTTGCCCTTAACCGCAGCGAGGTGAAGCGCTTGGGGCAGCCCGGCTGAGCTGCAGGGCCCCACGAGTCCTCTCCGGTCCTGGCTCCAGGAGTCCCCGCAGCCTCGGAGCTGTGCCCCGAGGCCGGGAAGGTGTGGGAGTGCTGGCACGGGCAGAGCGTGGTACGGGCAATTAAAAGCCAGCCCCGTCCAAGGGATTCGTCTCGCAGGCCAAGAGCCGTTCCGATGGCTCCCAGGAGTACTGGGAACCGGCCCTCAGGGAGATTATTTATTAAAATTGGGGTAATAAACCTATCGGATTTCCTTGCTGGGAGAAAGGTGCGTCTGGAGCTTTGCTGCAAGCATGGAAATCTCTTTGCCAACAGACGGGCCCGTGGCAAGCGCGGCTTCCCGGGTTTGTTTGTTTCGGTCTGACACGGGGGCTGGGCGTCGGAGTTTTACAACGTGTTTAGTGAGTAAAAGAAGTTCCCCAAAATTTATCCCTCAACTTTTTGTGAACTTGGAGCCAGTCCCGTGTCTTGGAGTTGCTAAGTAACTCTCGCACACAAAACAATGCGCCTCTGCGAAGGAAGCCGCGAGCGGCTCCTCTCGTAGGCCGGTTATACCATCTCAGATGAATCGACACTGGACGTGAGACAACAAAATTCTGTCACTTCCAGAAGCCACTTCGCTAATGAACGCGAGTTGACGTCAAGGGAAGGAGGGAATGAGGTAATGAAGGAAGGAAAGAAGCCTATCCAGAGAGATTATCTCGCAGAATAATTGGCGGGGCGAACTCGTGCGCTGAAGTGACAGAGGTTGCTCGCCGCGCAGGGAAATCTATAAATATGGTTTGGAGGAGGCTTGGGGAGGGCAGTTCCGAGCGGCCTCGGGCAGCCGCCGCTCTCCCCGTGGCCCCCGGGCCCCGGGGCTCGCCCTCACCCCGCTCCTGGAAGAGGCAGCACCCGGAGGTGTGATTCCGATAGGAGAAGGCTGATAGCGTCGAGAGCTCTGTCTTCCATGGGCCTCCACTGAGGCGGGGGTGAGCACAGAGCTCGCCTCCCGCCCAGCGCCTGGGGACCCGCGCCCGGCGCGAGTGGGCAGCGCTGTGCCACGGGGGCCCATTTCCTCCCGACCTCAGCCTTGATCCTGCCCTGCTCCCTGGGAGGTTTACGGCTTACCCCAGTAAGATAAGGATTTAAGCCTTTAAGGCTCACAGGAGCCAATAGTGACGTGTGGGGGTGTACGCGAGGCAGAGCTTGTTGCACGTCGAGGGCAGCCCCAGCTGTACAAAGCCTGCTCCCGCAGCGAGGCCCGCACAGGTTGCTGAGCTCGGTGCGGCCTCTTCTTGTCCCCTCCGTTCAAATCCGCCCGGGAAGTGTGGTCAGGAAAGCCGATGGGTTGCGGTACAGAAACGGGCGGGACTCATTTGCCACATCGCCAACGCCCTGAAAACGACCGCGCTGTCCTTATCCATATTTATCTTGATTTGGCAAAATCGTGATTATAGTGTTTGGGTGGTGTGGGTTTTTTTGTTTTGTTTTTGTTTTTGTTCCCCGATACCGTATTTATCCCGCACCTCCTCCTCGAAGATTTCTTCTGCTTTTCGCAGTTCGGGCCAAGTTCCACAGCTCTGCTTTGCCAAGTGATTGCTCGGTGGCCACATCCGAGTGCCGGGACTGGGGACCATGCCCAAGGGCGCTGCGCTCGCCCCTGCGCACACGGCGCCTGCTGCGCGCAGTGCTCAGGGAGCGCCCAGGGGATGGTGCCCAGCCCCGGAATGGGGGCTCTGTCGTTCCTCGCACTGCTGGGGACAGCAGGCGCTCCCCTTCGCCTTTAGCAGTGGAGAGGGGGGCATGCGGCGGAGGAGACGAGCTCGGAACGGAAGGTGTTCCCGCCGTCCCTGGCGGGATGCGGCGGCCGGTGCTTCCCTGCACCGCCTCCTCTCTGCGTCTCCCGGGCCGCCGAGCACCTCTGGTTTGTGGTCCCTCGCCCGCTCACCCCAGCCGAGGCTGCGGGTCCGCTCCTCCTTGCAGCGCCTCTCAGGGACGGCCATCCCTCCCCCAGCCCCGTCCCGGATCCGCCGCGTCCAGCAGGACCCGAGGGAAGGGGGATGCTCCGGCGGGCGGACGTGGAGCGAGAGGGCAGAGGATGCAGAGGGAGTCACCTCCACCTGATGCTCTCGCCTTCCCCTCATCGCCACCTCTCCAGCTGGGTGCGAGGGACCCTTCCGGTTCCCCCGCTCCCCGCGGAGCGCGGCCCCAGCCCCAAGCTGGGCCAGGTCGCGAGTGGGCGTGGGCAGGAGAGTCCGGCCCGTCTGCAGCGCGGAGGCGCTCGGGGCTCAAGGGCCTCGCCTTCTTTCCCGTACCGCGGCTAAGTCGGGAAGAAAGAAATGCTTGAAAGATCGTAATTTTTAGGCTGGAAGCACAACTATCTCTGAAATCTCTCGCCCCGGTCACTACTTGCTCTGTTTACGGCCCGGGCAGCTGCACTGCCCCACGCCCGTGGTTGGGAGATGGACACGGACGGCAAACACGCTCAGATCGCAAGCGAGCCTTTGTGGGTCCATTAAAAATGGTGATGTGAACTTTTCTACCTCGCGCTGTTTAATGTAGTAAACATGCTCGATGTTGAAAATTTACTGTGAGTCACACTTGCAAAGACTTTAAAAGTGGAGGAGTCTCGGTTCAGATTATAGCTCTTTCTGTGCAGAGGTCAAGAACTCGGTAATACTGCAGTGCAGGCCAAAACAAACTCTATATGATCTACTACTGGTTTCCTTTTAAGTTCCCTTTTTGCTCAGCGTTGACTTCCTTTTATTCCACTCCAACTTACATTAATCCCTGTTGTAGAAACGTTTCCCCCCCTTCCTCTCGTTTCTCTTTAAAAGCATCTTTGTAATGAAAATAAGTTATTTTTAGTGTCTTCTTTGTGGCCGCTCGGAGGGCCAAGGATTCAGATTGGAATCAGCGCAGGCATATCCCTGGAGACCCCGCTTTCCTCCTCCTCATGCAAACCCCATCCAAAGCCCAGATTTTGAGCGGAGCTGTGGGTTCCATGAGATCATCCCACGGTGCTGTCAATAATAAACCATGGCGAGGCGCAAATGGCGCTAGGGACGTCCTGTTTCTCTGTCACATGTCAGATGTGAGATGTTTAATCCGAGCCACTGCCCGGGCAGCTCTTACCTCCGGGCTTAAGCGGTGCGAAGCACGGCGGTGCCCACCTGCCTCCCGCCCAGGGCCGCTTTAGCCAAAGCTCCGGCAAATCCCGGATGAAAACCTCGCAGCTCCGTGGCTCAGCACAGAAAAGAAATTTCTCCCCTTGGCCGCTGCCGGCCTCAGAGATGGCACAGACCCCACCTGCAGCCCGTGGGAGGGGGTGCGGGTGCCGCTCCGCGGGCATCCCTGTGCCCGGGTGTGGCACACCCAGGGCGTGCCCAGAGTCCCAAACGCGGCGCGGCTCGGCCCCGGCGCCGGGCGGCGGCCCCGGCTGGTGTGGGGTGCGGGCCGGGCTGGTGTGGGGTGCGGGCCGGGCTGCGGTGGCGTTCGGGGCCGGGCACCTGCTCCCCCCACAGTCCTTCCCCGTCTCCAGGCCCCAGCAGTAGGAGGACAAGGGGCAGCGGGGGCTGAGGGTCTCTCCTGGGGCGCCCCGCCCAGGAGACACCAAACGGAGCAGCGCAAACAGCGGAGTTCAGCTCCCATCCCTCTCCCAGTGCTTCCCACTGCGCCCAGGCTGCCGAAAGCCGCTTCGGAGGTTGAAGCCGGCTCGGGCTCCGCCGGGGAGCCGCGGCAGGCGCTGCAGAGCCGGGAGCGGGGCGCGGTCGGAGCGCGGGGAGCGCGTTTTGGCCGGGCGGGCACCCGGAGAGCGGCGGCGGCGCCGGGGCGAGGGCACCGCGCCGCTCCCGGGGCGCCTGGCCTCGGACACTGTCACCCAAGGGCGGCACGGAATACGGTGGCTGCGAGCTGTGACAAGATGAATAAGTGTATTGCTTTATGAAAAAGCAAAGGAGGGAAAGAAGTGGATATTGTGGGGGAGGCTCTTATAAATGAACTGTCAAGCGAAAGAAAGTTAAAGGGAAATCTCCCGCTGTAAATGCATCGGGCGGGCACTTCTAATAAAAATCAGGGTCCTGGAGGAATTAATTACAGCGGCATTACAGGAAGAATTCGTGGAATTGCAAAACGTAGTTGGCACAGACCGGCACGGACTGCTATTGCAAATGGGGAAACTGCAGGAGAGTTTAACAATTCCTGAGCTGATATGCAGGACATTGTAGTAGCATAATAGCACTTCAGACACACTAATGAATAATAGTGTCCAGCGATACTGACAAATGATATTACGCATACTTCGAGATTGAAGTCACTTAATTTGTTTTTATATGCAAAAGCTTCCCACTGGATTCTGGTTTTTTTTTTTCGGTCGCTTCTATCTGCCACGAAGTTAAAAAAAAAAAAATATATATATATATTAAAAAACACCGTCTCCTAATAACAAAATTATACAAGTTCACCGCGTAAATCGAGCGAATTTGGGTGTAATTAATCAGCGGGGAGACTTGGGTTCATTGTGAGCGGCGGTTCCCCGGCATCCATCACACCGCCCTCCCGAGGGGCCGAGGGCTCGCCCCGCGCACCCCCCGCGCTCCCCGGGCCGGCGGGAGCTGCGCTGCGGGGAGAGCCCGGGGCGGGGGAGCTTGCCCGGCCCGCGGCACCTCCTCGGCCCCCTGGGGACCTGTCCGGCCACAGAGCGCTCCCGGGGCTCCGCGGGGCTCCGCGGGGCTCCGTGCCCGCCGCCCCTCACCGCGCTGCCCGCTACCGCCGCTCCGAGCGGAGAGCGGGGCCGGGGAAGCGGCGGCTGCAGCCCTCGGGGTTGCGGTACCGGCGGGGAAAGAGCCTGCTCTGCTCCAGCGGTGAGCTTCGTTTATCGCTCAGCCACTCCATTTTTCTCCCGCTTGTCAAGCCCCTCTATGTAGCAACATCCATCACGAGTCACGATAGCTGTTTCACTCCATTACCCACGTGGTCTCTCACACTCCTGGTGAAAATAGTTAACAGATTTGACTTTTTGGAACAAATAATCGTTTGCGTTACCCCGCCGGGCTGCTTGTATTCGTTGCATTCATTTCAAATGGGTCAATATCGGATGTTATTTTTCGGGAAGGAAAAAGCTTTATGTTTCTGTTTCCAGCTCTTTACCAATCGTCGGGCTTGCAGATTCAAAGTGCCTTTTCGAGCCACAGAGTTCCTTTTCTTTTATTTCCTTTTATTTTTTTTTTTTAATTCATAATGCATCGATAAAAAGGGATTATATAAAATAAATTCACTTTCTACTATTTTATATTTAAAACAAATAACAAAGGAATTGTTGATGTTGTGAGGTTTTGGTTTTTATTTGAGAGCTGCAATTTTAGTTCTAATTCTACATCTTTTCGCAACAGTGACAATTTATACCAGATGACCTCACAGCTTGAATGCATGACATGGAATCAAATGAACTTGGGATCCACACTGAAAGGGTAAGGAGCCTTGTTCTCTTCTAACCTGTTGCCCTAGTCAAGCTGCGTTACTGAGCTAACTTTATCTTGGATTTTATCATTTGAATCCGGTCGCTCGCACGAAAAAAAAAAAAAAACCAAACAAACGCAAAACTGTCGGCTCCTGAGAGTGGCTCATCGCCTGGCGGTATTTTGCCGTGTTTTTGATGATCCTTGCCCCAGCCTGAGCAGAGGGTCGGGGTGCCGGCTGGCCGTGCCACGGAGCCCAGCGCTGGGTGTGGCACCGGGCAGGGCAGGGCAGGGCTGTGCCCACTCCCGCCGCCCGGGCTCCTCCCGGAGGGGCAGCCGCGGCCACTTCGCGCTCTCCTCCTTGAGCCGTCTCCCCTTCCTACCATCCCTCTTCCCTTTCCCTGCCTTCGCCAGGCCCTGCGTCCTGTGTCCCGGCCCGGCCGCCTCCCGGCTTCCTTCCTCCGGCCATTGTCGCCCTCCCACCTGCCGGGAAGAGGCTCCGGCCCGCCTCCCCCGCGGGGCTTCCTGCGGCCGGGCGGGCAGGAAGGCTCCGAGGCGCCGCGGGGCCCCGCCGGGGTGGCGGCCGCTGCAGGGCGGGCAGCGCTCCGCTGCCGCCGCCTCCATCTCCGCACCCACCGTGCCCGCTGCCTCCGCCGGTTCTGCCAGGCCTGGGGATCCCCCAATGCACCCGCGGGGCCGGGGCGGGACCGCATCGTCACCTCGGTCCGTCCGCTTGGAGCTGCCGTGGGCGGCAGAGCCACCTTGTGATGTTAGTCAAGGGAAAGCCACAGATTGCCCGCTCTGCTCAGCGTAGATAATTCACGGCTCTGAGGAGATAATTGGCCCAGAAAACTCCCCCACCGAGGCAGGTATTGCCAAGTGTGAGATGTTCTCAGTGTCCAAGCGTGTGCAGTCTCAAGGGAGCAGCAGGAGAGGCTGATAAAAGCCTGCACAGATCTGTGCTTTCATGTAGTTGTCCACAGATGTGAAAATCTTGCTCAAGATGGGCTTTGTGTACGCTGCTGTACTGCGATAAAGGAAAAAAAAATATTATGGGTCTCCCTGTAGCTCACAAACCAGTGGTGTTTGGAGGTTAGAGGGGGCAGCGTAGTGAACGATCTGTGTTGAAAAGAACAAGGGAATCGAGCCTGAAGAGATCCATCCAGGAGCTTTCTTCTGGTTAGAGAAGATCCCCAAATCCTACAGTTGTGTACAGTTCACTGTCTTTGCTGCTGGTCCCCTCTTTTTAAAGGTTACTTCCTACTTTTCTTCCGTAAGTCTTTTTGATTTCCTCTTGAAACTGTACCCTTTAAAGATCAGTCATTGCAATATTAGACACTGTTTTGTCTCTTCTGAAGAAAATATCCTGCAAAATGGAGAAACACATCAACCTTGACCGAGGTCCAAGTTATTAAAGCAAGGAAGAGGTTATTCTTTGGGGAACTCAGTGAAAGAAAAAAAAAATAAAAAAGTCACAATAGAAATATTAAAGGAGTACTGAACAAAACAAATGGCTTCTTACTTGTCCAGGAGTCAGACTGTTAGCAGTGTAAAGTATGTGACCTAGGATGCATGAAAAGGAGGAAAGAATCAAGATGAATGATCTATGGTAAAACAAAGCTGAAAGTTTTGGTATAGGCCAAGATTGTAGAATCTGTGGAAAATCAGTGCTAGACATAGCCTCATCACTGGTAATATGAGCCAAAATAGTTATCTGTCTTTTCTGGCTGAGAGTTACAATACACAGTACCTCCAATCTCTGTTGCCATGAACATAAGGTATTCTTCCCAAGATTTACATCTTTAAAATATATGAACTGTTCATAAGTGATTCCCAGGCGTTTAGTGTTTCAGATGCTTTTCTCAATCTCGTCGCTGTAATTTAAGAATTTTGGAGTCAATCTTCCTGTTGAAATATGGAGCTTCTAGATTCTGTCCAATGATGACAGTCCCTGTTTAGCTCCTTGCCTTCAGTTCTCCCCAGCATTTCTTCCTGGCTTCAGCGAGGCTTTTGCACATTATAAGAAGGAAGAAAACGTTGCCAGTGAGTTCTGAAAATAGTTAGAGAACTCTACAGTTATATAAAACTGACGGGTCACACACTTTATCCTTGACAGCAGACCAGGTCAGTAGCTTGCTTTTCTGGGTTCGTGTTCAGCCTAAGTTTTACACACTGAAATGAAGCTTTTGCAGTGCAATTTAGGTAGAGTTAGTAGGCAGTTCCTGTGCTGAAGTTGTCTAGGTGAAGAGCATCCTGGTTCTAGCTCTTTACAATCTTGCCAATATTTGAGTGATCAGCTCCAGAATCTCCTCAGCCCTCAAGGTTAAAAGTTTGGAACTGGACAGAGAATACTGTCGGGTGGCCAAAGCTGTGTCCTTTCCAGTCGCTGTGAAAATCATTCCCGTTGAGTTGCAAGCTCATGAACTTGTGTGTCAGCAGCAGCAGCAGCAAAAGCCTGGCCTCTAAACTCTTGAATGATTTTATCTGCTCAGAGCCTGCTTCAGCCTGTGGCTTTAGGGCCATGGAAGACTGTTTTTCCTGAATGCTTTTCCCTTCATGGATATTTCAATGTTGGGTATTGGAACTGAGAGCAAGAAGTTTCTATGTGTCACTGGAGTTTGGTCTGAGCGCTTTCAGTAGGTGTAAGCACGAGGAATCTGTGGAAGGCATGGCCTGAGAGAAGGGCAGAGGTGAGCAGTCAAAGGTATGGAACAGAGCTCCTGGCCAGCCATTGCTGAATGGTGAAGAGAGACAGCTGAAGTGAACTGAGATGTTGTCTTCTGCCCGAGTACGGCACCGTTATGGACTGGCAGGGGAAGGGAGGCTGGTGTTAGCAGGGAAGCAGACAGAAAAGGCTGCAGCCATGAGTTCTAGAGGTTTCTACTTGCTGGCAAACCAAGGGGATGTCTGATGGCCCAAGACGGCCTTCCCTCTGCCAAGAGCTGTCCCTCAAGGAGACAACCCATTACTGCTACCACACAGTCCAAGTGATTTGAATCTGCATTTTAGATTTTCACTTGGGTTCTGAATTCCAAATTGACTGAGCTCTAACTGAGCTCTAGTTGTTCTTACGACTCACGTGAGAGGAGTGCTTGTGAGCTTGCGTGTGTTAATTGTGTTGCTTGTTTGTCCAGGCATCCCTCTGTCACCTTCTGAACTTTGGGTGGACCAGAGGGAGGGCTGGCTTGTCTGTGAGCAGTCTCACAAACTGGCAGCTTCTAGAATCTGAAAGGAAAGCTTCATTGTCAAGGCAGTGAACCTCACAGTGGGACTGGGTTTTATCTCCTCAGACTGCTTGCTGATGATTTGTTCCTCATTTGTGGTATTTTGTTTGGAGCTGCTGGGATCAGATTTATTCTCTTGCAGAAAAGTCAGTGGGTCCCAGACATCTCAAAATTAATGTCCCACATTAGTGGACACTTTTACCATTGGTTTCTGTCCTCATATTTTTGCGTTGGTTTTCATTTGTCCAATATGAAACACGCTGCTTCCATAGAGGTTCTAGAGGAAGATCTCAGGGCTATAAACCCCTCCTTTATATTTTGATGAGTTAAGTGTAAAAGTGACATGGAAATAACTGATGCCAAGCAGGAAGTGATACAGCATGGTAGACAAGAAGTGCAGCTAAATTCCCAGCAGCAAGACTCAATTAAATTGACTCTTCAGCTGCTCGAGTAAAATGCTTTGATCCGTATTTCTAACAGTCATCTGAAATCAGGCACAGAACCAGACAACATTTTGGTTTTCCTCTTTTGGTTTTGCTTGGATGTTAAACACTCAGCATGTTCCACGGAAATGGGTATTTATTGCTGTTTTCTCAGGCTCACTGTAAGGAATATTAGGTATGACCTCTGCAGAACACTATTAAAACCACATCTAAAACAAGACAGTGAAAACCTTTCTTGTTTAGGAGTGGTATGTAAAGGGGGTTTTTGTTTAGCTTTGGTGGTACTATTAGTAAAATTTGGAGGTGAAAAACTTGGGTTTAGTTCTGCAATCAAGATGAGCTGGGGATGGGCAGTAACCTCCAGTCTCTAATATGGAATTTATCCTCTCCCACCAATAGCTGACAGTCTCGTTCTGAAGGGAAGGATTTGGTGAATTCCTGATCCCAGTCAGGTCGATGGGAAAAAAACCCACACCAAAGAAAGACTATGGAAGTCAGAAACACAAGGGTCTCCAAAAATTTAGAGCCTTCCTTTCATTAGCCAGCTGATTCTCCCACTGAGGATGGCAGAAGGGCTCAAATCTGTGAAATCACATTTTTTAATATTCCTTTGCCTTGGAAAGGGCAGATAAAAATGCATCTTCAAACTCCACCCTCCGTAATGGTATCAGACAAAAACCAGGCAGAAACAGGATCTTCTATATAACTAATCAGGATCTTTTTCTGTCTCCACACATATTTTTCCCAGGGTGCTAGGATGGTAAATATTTTAGCAGAGGGAATTAACTCTACTTCTCTTCCTTTATGTTCTGTTATCAACGGGACTAGCCCACACCCTCACTTTGCCTCATTTTTGGCTCTGTTTCTAAACCCTAAAATTCCTGTTCCTGCAGTGAAACACAATTAAATTGAAGCTTAATGTGGTGCCTGTTTTATGTAATCTTGCTTTCTGGCTTTTTTTTATTCTTCCAAGCCTGAATCTCATGAATCAATGTGTATTCACATTTCATCTGAAATTTTCTAGCTCTCCTCAGTGTGCCCTAAAGCTTCCCTTTTTTGGTTTATGAAATAACAATAAAAAGCTTAACTCTTCAGATTAAGTTGTAGCTGCTTTGTACATTAGACAGGCAATTTCAGTTTTACAAAGTAAAAATGGTGTGAGAGAGAAATTGCAGCTTGATTATTTTTTTAAAATATTCAGATTAGAATGTCATTTTTTATGAGTTTTTTTTTTATAACCACTTAGATTGATACAACTCTCTAAAGCTGTTCTGTTTTTCATCACACATTCTCGTCTGTAAACCCTTCATTTTTATTAATCTCTGTACAATCTGTACAACTGTGAGATTAATCATTTTAAAAGAGCTACTCTGCGAGTGTTAAGGATTTGCTGGGCTAATGGTAAATGCAAGTGCTTCAAAATACTCCACAGCACAGAGCTCTTCCTTTGTAAGTATCAGCCTTTGTTTCCCAGTTATCTAGAATTACATTTTATGGCTGTGTTTCCAGGTCTGGCTGTCTAGATCCAGAGAACAAAACACACTGAGTCCTTTTTTTTCACTGACTAACCCAAACTCTAAATATTCATAGTCCATTTCTGCCTTTGAGTAGTTTCTATTGAAGTTAAGGGGAGTTGTATATTTACAAATAATGGCAGAGCTGGCCTGGGAGGCCAAAATCCTTCAGTCCTTGCTCAAACAAAAATTTCTGTTAGTTCCTGGCAGGGCAGTTTGGCTGCATCTGGTCTTGCTTAGTTTTGAGTCCTTTTAGGACCTGTGGAGAGATCAGCCTCGTGTCTCTCCTAAGTGTGACTCTGGGCCTTACTGGGGATTTTTTTCTGGCTTTTTTTCTTCTTTGGTTAATGCAGCTGAGCTTATTGTCTCTTTGCCTACTTAAGCACAGAGTGCCTGACTAGAAAAGATGGAAGTTAAGGACTGTCCTACCCTCTGGAGATTTCCACTTGTTAATGTACTGCAGGTATAAATTCACCAGTTACTTGTATTCCTCGTGTATAGGCAATAAAGCAAGTGCTTGAGTTTAATCATGGATTTAGATTTGTATCTGCACTTCTAGCCCTGCTTTTATTACAGGCTATAAGCTGCAGCCATATGAAACAAGCCAACTGTGCCAACTGTGATGTACTTTGTGGCATAAATCATGGGTAAAGGGTGGAGTGAAGAGGCTGGAAGAGAAGGAACTCTGTTTCCCCACGAGGTTACTGTGGATGGAGAGTGAAGGCTGAACTTCAAGAGAGCAGCAGTGTAGGGACAGTATGTGAAAACTCCTCCTTCAGTGTTCCAGCTTCCCACTGGCTGGAAAGAGTATCCACCTGTTAATTTCTATCTCCCCAAAGGTCAGATTATTCCACAGCTCTCCACAAGGAATAAATAGTGTTTTAACCAAGAAATCTCTCATGATCCATTTTGCTGTCAGCAGCCATATGGCCACGCTGAGTACCAGCCAATGCTGATGGAAATGTGCCCAATGTAAAATGGGAAATAGAGCTCCTGATTATTAAAGCATCACCCCTAGGGAGCTGGCTAAGGACTTAGTATATTATGGGTCAAGGGGCTCAGAAAACAGGTTTTAATCTTCATGGCTTTACAGTTGTATGTGCAGTTTTAGTGAAGTATAACTAGAAATAAGGGGAGGAAATATATAAAAGGCTGGCTGTTGAGGATGGCTTCCCAACTGTGCAATAAAAACTGAGATGGAGATCAGCTGGAGGACACCTCTCATTCATAGAGCCATTCCTTAGGGCACAGACAGGGTCTTTGTTCCTTGTTCCCTCTTATTCCTGGGAGGAATTATTTCAGAACTGACTGGTCTTTACAAAAAAGGCTATCACTGAAAGATGAAAACCATGAGAATTTGGAGGGAAAGTGGGGCTGTGTTTTATGGTATAAGATTTTACTACATATTCCTGCTTCTCCTTCTAAAGTTTCTGTCCTGGGAATTCTTATCTGCCTTTGTGTCTGTTGTTTATTGTAGTGTTTAAGGTTGTTAGGACAGGCGTGAAGGGGAGGTTACACTCAGGGTGACCAGTGCTGAAGTTCACATTTACCCTTGATTTACTGCTGTGCTCCAGGTCAGCAACAGCTTCTGCTGCAGAACTTCCTCCTTATCAATGGTGCTTCTCATTCCATTCCTGTTTCAAAATGTGCTGTGTAATTTGGGATCAGCCTGGGTGTCACCACCATGGGTTGGGGGATTTCAACACCCCTCTCCTCAGCTTTTTCTCTTTTTTTTTTTTTTTTTTTTTTTTTTTTTTTTTTTTTTTTNTTTTTTTTTTTTTTTTACACGTAGACACTTACTGCCTTTGAACAGAGAGGAAAATTTGATGGCTGGTGGGGAATCTGTGCTGATCAAATGGTGATAGCAAATGGTAATTTTTTACTTGAATTAGGTTGCAAAAGGCTGCTTGTGGGCTCTGGGCAGAGAGAAGACCCTATTTATTTGGGCATGGTGCATATCTACAGGATAGTTTAATCCCTTTAAATCAGCTAATGGTATCTTCTTTATCTAATGTTACAGATATTACTGCAGAGCAGACATCCTTTCTTGCCACTCCTCCAGAACTTATTTCATTACGATCACCTTAAAACCGAATTAAAATTGAAATAAGCAGAGCAAACCTTCCCAAAAGATGTAGCCTTTGATTTGAACAGGGAGGTGGAGCCAGGATTTGAAATTTGCACTGCAGAGCAGTGAAAGGAGTGACCTGAGAGAACACCTCTGCCAGGTAGCAGCCTGACAGAAGTGACCTGAGAGAACAAACACCTCTGCCAGGTAGCAGCCTGCCCGTGGCTCAGGGGGCAGATGGTGAGGAGTGCAGCCCACCCTCTGTGGGGAGAGCTGCTCTCAGACACTGCTCCCCTCTAGACATGTCCTGCATTCCAGCTCCACTGCCTGCTCTGCAAATCACTTAAGAGGTTTAAAACTTCCTTGTAATTCTACTCTGCACATGAACTTTGAGTGAAGGGAAAGGAAGGGCCAGTGAAATGAGAGTCTGGACCTCAGGGACCCCTTCAAATTGCTATTGCAAGCATTTGGCAAAGGCTGGGATAACATCCTACATATCCATCTCTGTCCCTAGCTGTGTGCCCTGGGGTTTTGTTCTGGGCTTTCTAATTTCTGGTGTTGTGCAAAACATGTACACTTACCATTGCCAATGTACACCTCTACAAGTGATAATGTGACATACTCGTTCAAAAATTAAACCTAAAATGTATTTACATGATTTTGACATTAGGAAGGCTGCAAACAGGAGACACAGCAATGTTCCATCATTCAGTTCAGGAGAACATAGGATTTTGAAGGACATAATTAGACAAAACATATGGCTGTGGCAATCCCAAAACACACCAAAATTCACAAATTCTTAAAATTATTGTGAAAATTTATACCTAGTAGGGATAGGCTGTTTGTTTTTTTTTTTTTTTTTTTAATTTTACTTTTATAAAGGGTTAATTTGTAGTGTGTCCTGCAAGCTGATATGTGGGATAAATAGTTTAGACACTGATTTGTAATCTCTGTTTATGAGTACATGACTGCTATTCTTATAAATGTCATCACTTGCTTGGTAGTATCAGGTAATATCTGAGTCATGAGGTGCTGACAAAAATCCACTGCACTTAATGTGAAACTTGAGGCATTTTGCTCATTCCAAAAGATATTAGCAATAGGCAGCCCCACGTTTGCCTGATAAATAACGTGAACATGTGCACATGACACCGTTGTGCTGCTATGTGAATTTTTTCCTCTTACCTAAAATCTTGGTGGAAATACATCAGAGTTCAAATCATGACAATTTCTGTTTTGTTTTGTGGTTTTTTTTTTTTCCTTTTTCCCCTGGATACCTTAATGGATACTAATAGATGTATGGATGGAGTCAGTGCATTGTGCCAGTGGGAGCAGATCCACGTGAATGAAGGCAGGGCAGGTTTCCTTTGGTGAATTTTCCTTGAACTTGGATATCACGGCTGTACAAGTGAACTCTGCAAATGTTACCACTGGCTTAGGAAAAGAAGCCTCTCCCATGGAGCTGAGTACAATATTTAATTTTCTCATGATCCCCCTCTTTACTTACAGGCATACAGCGGGGTATGAAAATGAGAACCACAGCACTCCCATGCTGTACAGCTGCGGGGCCCAGTACAGAATACACACCCACGGAGTCTTTAGAGGCATACAAGTGAGTATGGTGGGGCCTTCTTCACAGGGAAGTGAAACTGCTGCCTGTGTGTAGTGCTCATTCACACCTTCACTGGTGTTTGTAAACCCATCCTTGATTTCCCCAGGTTGTCAGGAAATGCTTTATGTAAGTGTCCCGATTGCACTGAAGCCATTGAACTCCAGCACGAGATTTCTTTCTGACACAGTCACTTAAAATTGCTTGTCTCTTCTTCTGAAATATGTCTGCAAGGCAGCACTCCTTACCATCTTCTCAGGATGGTCCAAAATACATGATCCACTTTCCAGCTTCTAGCTCCAATCACCCTGGCCATGTGAAGCCTCTGTGGTTACGATGGGCTGTATCTAATAACTGCAGATATGAAAGTGTTAGATGACATTTGGCTTTTATGTGTTTCTGAAACTTCACTAATTCAGATGTATTTCCTTAAAATGAAACATGTGATTGTTTCCTAAGAACTAAGCAATTAGTGAATATTTGGGAGGAAGTTACCATTCATGGGAGTTCATTTCCTCCCTTTCTGAGATCGTCATATCATTTTTGAACACCCCTGTAAAAGATGAACCTTGTTAAAACTGATGGCAAAGTCATTACAGAGTATCTGTCTCTTCTGTGTTTCTCTGTGTTGTCATACATCAGTGGTTTTAGATAGCATCTTTTCTCCTCTTCCTTTTCTGGGTAGTTTAGCAAGTCATTATTCAGTGGGTAGCTCTCAGAAACAGGCTCCAGAGCCAGCTTTTGTTGAGTGAATAAAAGTAAATGGTTGACATTGTTTAAGGAAATTAATTATCCCAGAAGGAGGAGATCATCTTTGATGGAACATTGTGACACTGGCCAAAATGCATTAAGGCTGAACTATTCACCAGCTCCACCTAGACAGTTGTTTTTGTTTTGTTGGCAATCAGTTTGTGATAAACCAAGACACCCATTTCCTTGTCCTTTAACTTCATATGAGTATTTTCAACAAAAAGTATTGAAAATACTCCTCCGGCTCGCACTCTTACCTTTCACCCTGGTATAAACTTCAAATTATTTTGTGTGGCAATGTGGATTGTGTGGTTATAGCTGTTTTGTGGTTTTGGGCCATTCAATCTCACATGCAAACACCAGTTTTATCACACTCAGTGAGATAATTCACTGAGCAGAGTTCACTGTGCTTGGCCCTCGGATAATTTTAACGCCCCGCAAAGAACCGATTACGGCATACCAAGGTGGTTGATGTAGAATGCAACAAAATCCCCTGCTTCCAGTATGATCTACCCAAGCACCTCTTTGTCCTGGGGAGGTGTGGAGTGACCTGAAGGTGTGAAGTGAGCTGGGCACACACACGGGTGGCCTCAGCAGGTCTCTGTCCTTGCAGGACGTGCGGCGCGTGCCCGGCGTGGCTCCGACCATTGTGCGGTCGGCGAGCGAGACGAACGAGAAGCGTCCCTTCATGTGTGCCTACCCTGGCTGCAACAAGAGATACTTCAAGCTGTCCCACTTGCAGATGCACAGCAGAAAGCACACTGGTGGGTATCAATCATGGCCCAGCAGAGAGGACAGGGGGGGTTTTTGAGATAGCCCAAGGGGCAAAATGCTCTGCCAGGTCAGGGAGCACGAGAATCCGTCAGATGAGTGAGCGTGTGCTCTGACAGCTAGGCAAGCCCTCTTTGTCAGCTGGGCAACCTCTCTTTGGGAGCTGAAGGCTCTCTGGATCTAGCTAAGAAAAACACACAGCAAGTTGGTCACCTCCCTCCCTCTCTTATTATTACAGAGCTGTGAGTTTTTTTCTCTTTTATTATTTTTTTTTTCTTCTTCCCCCCTCATTTGGGACCATTGAATCTCACTCCAAATCTCATCAAATGTTAATTATTAGGAAGTTTCCTCTGCAAGAGGAACCTAGACATTAAATATCCTCTGGTTCTGCTGCATAAACCTTTTCTGGCTGGGGATGTAGGCAGGGACTGGAGAACAGGTTCCCTGCTATAGGATCTTTCCATGAAGAATTGAGCCTGAACCCAGTCATTTTTAGGCTAATGTCTGCATTCTCTCTGAGTTCAGGAAATAGGACCTCAAAATGTGGAAATGAAATGCTCTGCTGCACCTTGCCAAAGAGTAAACAGAGTTATTTCCCCTATTGGGAGATTTATGGTGTTGGACATGTAATATTATGATATATCTTTAGATATGTTCCTTCTGGGTCTTTAAACTTTTTTTTTTTTATTGCCTCTCATATTTTTATTTAGAAAGTTCTGCCTGTGCTTATTTAGAAGTTTGTGGATGTAATCTGTAAATCTGGATTTTCAGTTAACCATTGATATGATGGAAGATCAAAGGGATGAAAGAGAACAGGAAGGCAGCCCATGCTGGGTGACCTAGCAGATTGTCTAACATTTCATAAAAGATGGTTGCAACCTTCTCCTTTTGGAGACCATTCAGTCAGTTAATTGTGTAAAATGTGAGAAATGCACACAAAGCACTTCTAATTAATGAGCAGGCAAGTCAGAAAATATTGAGACAGCTGTCTTCAGAGCTGCTGAAATTAAAAAGTTAAGATACTTCAGATTATAAGTGCAAGTTCATCTTTAGAAAGTAAGGTCTACAGAAATGCTATTATACTCCCTATAAATAAATTGGAATGAAGAACATTTGGAAACCTTTTGAAGGCCATTAAATTCACTATTTTTCTCCATTATGCCTAAGCAGTTCTGAATTTTTCTCATAATCACCATTTCCTTTGTTCCTAAATTGACTGACTATGTGTTTTAGCAGTCATTATTTGTTTCAGGTCCTGCATTTTATTCCATTTTGTTGCTTGGCTTTCCCAGTGTTATTTCTGGACCAATCACAAGAACTTCAGCTTACATATGTTACGTTTTTTCCTTAGCTGGAGAAGATTTTTTAATATTATATAATATATAATGTGGGCTTGTAGAGTCAGGAAACCCCCAAAAGACTTAAGAGGTCTGTCTAACACCCCAGAGAGGCTCCTCCCATTGTCTTTGAGGCTGTACCTGCCTCTCCTCTGGTTCATGCTGCAGTGGAACTGGGAAATTTTTTTCCCCCTCAAACAACCTTTTCTGTACAGGTGGGCACAGTTCCTCCTGCACACACATTTTGATATGCTGACAGCAAAAATTATTTCTCTCTCAAATCTTTGCAAGTTCCTTTCCATAAGGGGCTGGATTCTTTCCCAAAGCTGCTGCTTGCTGAGAGCAGCATTGCTGTGTGAGATTTTGAGGCTGGTTGCAGCTGAAGAGAGGAAGCAAGGGATGAAAATTGCTTGGGTAGCTTGCCTGGCTGATGCATTCAGCTTTGGGAGCAGAAGGGAGTTTTTCACTTTATCATCTGGCAGAGTTTTGTCCTCAGCCTGCTGAAGGGGCACTAGACATTTCCTATTATTATGATCTGGGAATTCTACTTCCAAATTCCCAGCTGCTGTAGAAGCTTCCAGTGTGATGCTCTTCATTCCCTGTCTCCTCCTGTGGTCTGTCAGTCTCAGATTTTGGGAGGGTTTGGTGAACTGTGGGTGCATCTGAAGGGGATCACTTCCCATTTATCATATTTTCCTGGTGTATGGATGGTCTGGACTTAGTGGCCATGAAGGTTTTTCACTGCAATGCTCTTCAGGAGCCCTGGGCAGTCAAACCCACTGTTGTGCTGCAGATCCACTTCCTTTGCAACCTCATGTGTTTGTCTAACCTTGACTTGTTTCTCCTGTATGTCAAAAGCAAAATTTGGAACCAGTTTTCTCCAAAAATAATGTGGTTGTGTTTGTAACGCCTCTCCTAATCAAACAAAAAAATAAAATATTGATCTTCCTGTAAGGTGGTTCTGGACTCACCCATGGGTTTGAAGCTCTTCCACCTTATGTTGTCTTAGTGTAGTGGTAGGTCAATGATTTTGGTCATTTTTAAAATGGTGAACACATGATTTAAAAACAAGCTGTTACATAGATATGATATTAAACCAACAGATTGTATCTTTGCAGGATATTTTTTGCTCTAGATTATATTTTTTAATTCCGTAATAGATACATACAAAGGACTGGCTCATCAGATCTTCCATCCTTCTCTCCCAGTTGCTGCATTGCAAAACCAAACGAGGCCCTGAAACACAAAGTTGGATTCTGTAATCAGTTTTAACCAATGTTTCAAATAGCCTTAGTTGAAAATATGTTAACACTTTGTACCCTCCGAGGCTGCTTATCTGTTCTTAACAATGCCTTTATTGAAACATGCACAGCCAAAGAAGCTTTTTTCTTATCTTGGTGTATTTTGCTACAGCAGATAGGCCTCTGAAAGGAAATGCAGAGATACATCTATGTTTTTCAACTTTTCAGCAAATACTGTGAGTTGTCATTCTGTGGCAGGTCTCAGGCGCTTCCTTGCAGAAACAAATTGATGTCTGGACCTCCATAAATTTCACTTCTGGTGGAAGCATCAGCATTCTTGCCAGAGACCCTTTGGGTTCAGTGCCACTCGTTGGGAAAACTGGATTAATCCTAACACAAAGCTGAGCAGGTTTGCAGAGAGAAAATCCTCTGCCTGTTTGCCAGGGATGTTCTTTAGCTTAAACAGGCTCAGCTGCAGGTGTGATCTGCAATGGAGTATGAGAATCTGTAGATCAGGAAGGTTGTCCTTTATGGCAGGGTGTCAAGCTATATCCTTTCAGGCTGACATTTCTACAGCATAAAATAAATATCCTTAGGGATCCAAAGTACAAGATTGGTTTCAGAATAGCAATGTCATGTCACACATACGGTGTGAAGACAACAGAAAATCTTAACTGTAAAGGCTCCCTACTAAATAAATCAACATGTATTTTGTGTGAGTTTGCCAAAGCAAATTATAGTAAATAAAAATGTAGAATTAGCAAGGCAAAGTTGTGATCATGGCACTTGTTTGATTAAGTGGGTACACTTATATAGGAAAAGGGATTTAAATTGGAGAAGGATGTGTAGACCAGCCTTCAGATTCTCACACTTACAGTCTCCGGTTTCAAAATCAGCCTCCTTTTCTCATGTGCTCTTGTTAGCAACAGGCTTTTACTCCTGCAGAACTCCTTAATTAAAAGTAATGACTGGAAATGTTTTGTGCAATTGCTACAGCAGTAGAATTTTCTGTTTCCCCATGCACCTGAGCAAATGAATTTGCTCCAGAGGAAATGTGCACACTTTCCTTAGTTTAAGTTAACTACTTTTGACAAAATCAGTTTGTTTTAGTAGAAATATTTATTGCGACGTGTGCAAAAGCAGCTCCACCCTTGTTTTACAATACTTGACCTTTTTTTGAAAAACTATTTTCCTAAATGTTAAAGACATGCCATTCCCTCTACCCTCTCTCATCTTCATTATTTCACTAGGCACTAAGTTCAGCCTTTCTTTTGCCTGCCCTCTTTCAGTGGTGTAAGTGATCATGTCTCAGGTAGAAGGGCTGCTGAAGCTCCATCTGCATCCACACTCATGTTCTGTTTTGGGGCTCATAAGAGGGTGACAGCATTACTGGGTATTTTCACACATAGAGGGACTTTAGCCTCTTACTGGAGAGGCTCTGAATGGCCTGGCCACTCACTGTGGGAATTTAATGGGGTACTAACAGGCTTTTTCTAATCTGGGATGTTTCTGTCATCCTGTTCTGAGGAAATTTATGGGAGCTCACCGGGATGTGACAGTCAGCTTTGGCAGCTGACTTGGGAGATGTAGGAGGAAAGGTAAATTAGGATTTCTGCCTAAATGTTGTGCCTCTTTTTGTTTATTTGCTTTCTTGTTTTCTTCCCAGTGTAATCATGTCCCTACGTAAACATTTTCAGATTGATTCCTTTAATATCTACAGGGGTTAAACCTGACTTTAATTTAACCAAGATTATATTCCAAAGCATTTCAAGAAATACTTTCACGTGCATGCCATCAGACCCTCTATGCTGTTTTATTCCAATACCTCCTTCACCATCTTCTAAGTTCATACTGCAATTAACAGACAATCATCCTGTCACTGCATTCTGCTCTGCTGACATCCCCCCTCTTAAATCTGCCAGAGGGCTGAATTCCTTGGAAGTAAGTGGTTTCTGAAAAGCAGGCACCCCCAGGGAGCCCTTGCGGTCAAAGTGTACGGAGCTATTTCAAACACCTGTGGCAACTTTAATCTCTTATGCTAATAAATTAAGCACAGCAGACATAGAAATTGTCCACACCTAGGTTTGAGAATCACTAAACTCCTTGGGGTGACTGCCACAGGAAGTCAGCTCGTTCTTGCAGATTTAGTTGCTTTTGTACATTTTTTTTTTATTTTAGCTCCACCAGGATGAATTTGGAAGGCTCTCCTTAACAGGCTGCTTGCTCTCTGTCACCTGGATCAAAAGGCATCTGCTTTAAACTAAAATGCTTTGTTTTGGTGCCTCAGAATCCCAGGGCAACCTGAATACATTTCCTCATTACGGCAGAATCAGACACACAGACACCCTCAAGGAAGCTTTATCAAAGCGATACAACTGAAAATTAAACAGAGAGAAATCCAACCCTCTGCTTGCTCCAGCTGGTGTTTTCCTGGAGGTTCTTCCCACAGGAGCTTTGGTTTACATCTCAGCTTCCCACAGCAGGCAGAGCAGGTCCCAGCTGCTCCCGTGTGTCCCTCCCAGATAAAGCCCAGGATCCTCCCAGCTTTCTCTCCCGCTGGTGCCGAGGCTCTGTGCTGAGGCACTGCAACCAGACTTTATGTGAGGATAAATGTAATGATCTCTGAGGCTTCAGCAGGATCCCAGTGTTGTGCAAAGGGACCTTAGTTTACAAGTAAGTCAGTCCTGGAAGATCATCAAGCTGCTCCTGTAACAGCAGAAGGATTCTTTTGGCTTAACTTGGCCAGATTTCCCCACCTGGGTGCTCTGCTACAGTATTTCCTCTTTCCTCAGGCTCCTCAGTTGCTGCATTTCTTCTTGCATCTTTTTGTGGCTGGTGAGGTCCTTTGCATTGAAATCCATTTCCATTTGAGACACTGAATTGTAAGGATTTCTTTTTCTAAAAAACTCAGGGTCTTACTTTTCATCCCAGAGAAATCCCACCCTGAGGATCTCTGCTGAACTGCATGGGAAGAATTTATATTTGCATGAGGCTTTGCAATAAATAATTCATGGCTTTGCCTGTGGGAGCTGTGCAGCTATGTGAGAAATTCCATTTAATAGCACTTTATGGAAGAAACTTAATTTGTGTTTTGGGGAAGAATATGTCTTTCTCTGAGGTTGAATTTTCTGCTCAGTTTTTTTTTCTAATGAATTTAATGTGGTTGAAGCTGTCACTTATGTGGATAGAAGTTATTTAGTTTTTACTTTAAACCCAATTCAGTTCAAACTGTGAGTTGTTCCTCTGTATGAATTATGTGCTACTGAAACAGGTGGAAAGGGTTTAATGGGGTTTTTAGAGAAATATAAACCAAGACATTCCTGTTTTTCCAGCAGAAAAAAAAAAATAAAAATTCACTCAACTGGATTTTTTTTGCAGCTTTAACCTAAGGGACTATTTTATTAGAGTGAGCAGATTCAGTATCAGTGTCAATGCAGCAGAATTGTGCCAGCCTTTCCAACAGAGCTGTGTGGCTTTATGGCAAATCAGTCCTGCTGTACCACTGGACTGCTTCAGACTGCAGAGAAATCTTGCAGAAGCAACACATTTCATCTTCTGATTCTTGAGGTGTTCTCTCATTTTGCCACAAGTCCTGACGAGCTGTTTTTCCTCTCCAGGTGAAAAGCCTTATCAGTGTGATTTTAAAGACTGTGAACGAAGATTTTCTCGTTCAGACCAACTCAAAAGGCACCAAAGACGACACACAGGTTTGTGGACAAGGCTTGCCTACTCCTTAGAGTTCATTTGTTTGTGGGAATTGTGATCCTGAAATACTCCTGAGCTTCTTTCTAGTTTTCTGATGTTGTCTGCTCATTACCCCAAACTCTTGAAGTTAATTTTAGGAGAAGGCTGTGGCTAGGTTTTTTAACTGGCCTTTTAGCACTACTGTGGTTGTTTAGGTGACTTTTACATCCTGCCACTGTCTTTTGAAGCAACTTCCACAATGAAACTGTTTGCCCTATACCCTATGCCCAATGTAAAGAATATATTGTGTTTAAAACTAAATAGTTCTGCAAGAAAAAAAATTGCCAATGTGTAAAATTTGCCCAAGACCTATGTGTCATGTGTAAAGCAGTAGTGTGAAGTGAGTTAAACCTATTGGGAGCACATGAAAATTGATTTCTGCACCTTGAATTTTCTTATGTCCTGTCTGCTCCTTCAGGGTACCCACAGTGCCAAACCACAGCACCAGGATTTGCAGTGTTTGCAGATCTTCCTTGGTGCAATGGTTCAAGGGAGGGGTTGTTTATGATGGAGCTGTTCAGATGCTTCAGACCCAAGCATTGGAAGAGGAGGTTACAAGGGGTGGTGGCCTCAATAATGACTGATTTTCTGCAATGTGTAGGCACAGAGCTAGGAGGAGCAGTTACAGTAACTAGAAAAAAAAAAAAATACAAGAAACCACCACCAAGAAACCAAACCAAACCAAACCAAACTAACAACAACAACAACACAACAAAAAACCCCCCAAAACAAAACAAACAGAAAACCCCAAACCAAACCAAAATAATAAAAAACCAAACCCAAACAAAAACCCAAACCAAAACCAAAACCAAAAAAACCCACAAAAAAAACCCCAAAAAAACAAACCCAAAAAACCCCCCAAACCAAACACAAACCAAACACAAACCAAACACAAACCACCAAAAACCAAACCAAAACCCCAGGCTTTTGGAACTTCAGAAATACCTGATTTCATTCACCCTTTCAAAACTGTTGGGAGATAAGAATAGATTTATTTTTTTTTTTTTCTGTCTCTTAGGTGTGAAGCCCTTTCAGTGTAAAACCTGCCAGAGAAAGTTCTCCAGATCTGATCATCTGAAGACTCATACCAGGACTCATACAGGTAAAACAAGTGCGTAAACTTTTCTTCACATTTATATTTATTTATTTATTTGTTTAAATTTTAAATAATGTTGTTGTAAATGACGTGATTAGAAAGTGTCCTAATCAGGATTTAAATATTCAAAACAGCAGAAAAATTTCAGAGTGTGCTGACTGTTCAGTGTGGCTGTTCTCCCCAAGTGTGATAGTCACTTTTCACAAAGGGGTTTTAGGTGATTTGAGAAACTATGCTTTCTTCCTTCATGTTTAAAGACATTTCAGCTTGGCAAAATAAATTTTGTCAGCTATCATGAAATGAGCATCATGGTCTCAGCCCACAAATGTCAAGTTGATCTACTGCCTTTACTGAAAAAACACCCTACAAGACAGAAATTTTAATTCTAGCTTTGGCCAAAGGTCTGTAATCTAAAGTATTTGTGCCTACTCATGCTTCTCCCAAGTGTCAGCTGAGCCTAATGCAGGATAGCACAGCAAAGTTCTTGCTGTTGCTGCTTGGACTGTAATCTCTCCAGCAGATAAAGGCAGTGCCTTTTGCAAACTCACACTGACAGACACTAAAGTAAAAGCTTACTCAAATATTCAAGGACTCTTTTTTATTTTTTTTTAAATTTCTTTTTGTAGAAACTGTAGTATTTCATGTTAATACACAGGGGGGGAAAATAAAGAGGCCATTTTAGACTACTCTGCCCTCACATAAATGTAAATACCATTAAGGAGCAACTGCAGCAGCCTCTGAATTTGAACTTGAAGTTTTAGAATTAGCCCTATGCACTGACATTTGCTGTTCCTTCTGCTGTGTGTGCAGTGTTTTTACCAAGTGATTGTTTACCAAGCACTTTGGCATGTTGTTGGCTGTCACGGTGATTTCCATACTGGTGTTAACCTTTTAAATTCAGTCTCTGTACAGATGGAACAAGGAGCCTGAAAATCTTTTTCTCCCTGCTAAGAATTCTTTTTTCTCTTCTGGACCATAAAAACACACATTTCAGACTTCCAAAAATAAAAGAGAAAATTTAATAAAGGAAATGATTCACCTGAGAACAATGGCATTTTCTGTGGCTCTGGCCAAATAAATGCTTCACCCAATGGCCACATCTACACTTGCAATCTGCAAATGGCAAAGGCTGTGTTCCTGGGTTGTCCCCATGGTCCTGTTGAACTGCAGGGCCTGGGTCTCTGTGCATTTGCATGAAGAAAGATGTTTTCTTAACCAGCAAGAGGTAATGTTCTGGGAGAGACAAAATGGCAAGTGGTTGTAGCACGCTGGCAAGCTGGGATAAACTGCATTCCCCATCACATTTCACTGCTACCTGAGCTGCTAATTCAGGACTTGCATGACTCAAGTAATTTTTTTTAGCCCAGATTAGCTACAGTGAAGAATTTGCTCTCTTTTCTGCTAATGAAGTTCCTCTCTGTCTCAGCTCCCAGTGGCTCCCAGTGAGCTGAGCCCCACAGACCTTGCTGTGGGTTTGCTGCCTGCCACAGGCACAGGATGTTGTGGAGCCACTCCTGACAGCACTTTTGGATGTGTCAGCTCCTGAGGGGGGTGAGCACGAGTGCTGGGTGGGGATTTTTCATCTCCACCTCGCCCTGCAGCTTCATTCCTCTTTCTTCCTCGTAGCCCCTGAATTTTGTCACAAAGCACCTAGCTGAAGTTAACTTGCCCCACATTAAATCTTGAGGAAGCAAAGCACAGGTGGCTTCCATGTAATTCCATCCTAATTTTAAATCAACTGCCAAGCTGTTTGTTAAGGTTCAGGGATTTTTTTCTTCACAAGCAATTTCACTGTGACAGCAATCTTTGCTGTTGAAAGCAAAAAAAAAAAAAAAAAAAAAAAAAAAAAAAAAAAAAAAAAAAAAAAAAAAAAAAAAAAAAAAAAAAAAAAAAAAAAAAAAAAAAAAAAAAAAAAAAACCCCAAACAAAATCCCTCAAAAATATAAACAAACCAAAAACCAAACCAAAGGAAGTTTTATCCATCCATAGACATGTTTAGCAATGGAAATGTGATTCCTGCTCTCTGTACTATGAAGCTGTACAAAGTAATTGATGCCCAGCACAGAACTAACAGAGATTGTTTCCCCCTTTGTTGGGAGAGGACTATCAGGACTGCTTGTGAACTGTGCTGCTGTTACTGTGGGAGTTGTGTGAGAAGCTGGGCAGTTACAGATACCTCAGTTCACAGGATGGTTTTGCTAATGCTGGTGAAAGGAGACCAGTTTATACAATCTGTGGGGTTTGACCAGATCACTTTTTTCCCCACACTGTTTTATGCACTCATGGGAGACAGTTGATGCTTTTGCCAGCATCTATGCTAAGTGGATAAAGCAGATTTTAGGCAACCCCCTCCCACCTAAAATGCTTCTCATGGGAGTTTGCAAGCAGAAATACACATTTATGCCCTTTTGTCTGAATTTGGATCTGGTTTGTGAAATGCCCAAAGTGTGAGGTAAATAGGAAGAGAAGATGCCTGGGTGAGGTTGTACCACCCCAGCGTGTCTGCAGTGTGTTAGAGAGGACGAGGTGTGTAAACAGCACTGAAGAGCCCAGCCCCAGAGCTGAACATTCTTTAAAATATTGCATGTATTTTGAGGGGAAGGG
>VWYO01013544.1:62815-108726 GCA_013400275.1 Rhadina sibilatrix | reverse complement strand
AAAAAAAAAAGAAACTGAAAAAAGAAGCATGAGTCACCAGGCACTGCTCTGAGCTAATGAAAGCATTCCATCAGCATTCCTGTGGCATCAGAAACACAGCCTGAAATTCCACTTACACGTTGTAGGGAATCTAGAGGCCAGGTTAAACAGCTAAAGAGTGGTGGCATTTCTTGTTATATTTGAATGTGCTTTGCTTGGAGTTATTTGCAGTGAGTATTATCCTCACAAAAATGTTAGAAAATGCTGTTTTGAGCAGTTGACATCTCCCATAGATGTGAATCCACTCTATTTAGATAGTAGTGGAAAACCTTGAGTCTGGCTCAGCAGACTCCATGCTGAACTCTCTTGCTTCTACCATATTCACTTACACTCACCAGTTTCAAAGAACTTCAGCCAAAACCCGTTGAATTAGCTGGAAAAAACCCTCCCCTTGACTGGAGGTCAAGCTCTAAAAAGTCCCTGACAGTTTCCACAGTGACTAACAGTATGTCTGCAGCACCGCCCGAGGTGTGACTGAAGCCTCTGCAAATGCCAGAGTGACTTTGAAACTTGGTCATTTGAGGGCTAAGAGGAGCATAATCATGGCAGCAGGGTGTTCAGCAAGGGCCTGTCCCCAGGAAGGAAGCACTGCAAAGTGTTCTACGTCACCTGAAAGGGCTGCTGTTAAACATCAGCTGAGGCAGAGGTAGGGAAGCACCCAGCTCTGATGCGAGCAGGGGTTGGGGGCCCTCCCACGCCCTCCCAGGACAGCCCAGGGTGCCTTTCCTCCTGACAGGGGCTCTGCCAGCTCTTCACAGCCCCTGCAGAAAGAGAACAAATAGCAGTGTCTCAGAAGAGCTGTATGCTCAGCTAATAACAGGGTGTTTTGTTAACAGGTGAAAAGCCTTTCAGTTGCCGGTGGCCCAGCTGTCAAAAAAAATTTGCCAGGTCCGATGAATTAGTTCGTCATCACAACATGCACCAGAGGAACATGACTAAACTGCAGCTGGCCCTTTAGACAGTTCAAACCAGTGAAAAAACCAGATGGGACATTATAAGCTACTGCAAAACTTTCTCAGCCACCCTCGATCACCTCTGTCAGAGAGCTGCAGCTGTCTTCGCATCCTATTTGACACGAGTTAACTAAACCCTAGGATTCTGCTCAGCCTTGCCTTCCATTTGGAGCTACACAAGTTCCTACTCAATAAGTTCAAGAGATATTTGCTTGTGGTTTTTGTACAAAAGCAGGCAAGATTGCCACAGTTTCAAGAATACTACAAACTGTGCTTAGCTTTCGTGTCCGTCTCCAGCTTTTTGGTGTTATTTTCACTTGAATTTTTCTAGGTACAAATGGCTGTACCTTTTTAATTCCTGCAGTGGGTAGGATGATTCCTCCCTGTTGAAGGTTAGCTCCTCACTCACATCGTCCCTGCACGTGCTGAGGTTCCTGAATGCTAGCACAGCTCTCCTCACAAAACGAAGGAACAGTCACCTGAGATACTTCTGGTAACCTTTGTACTCCTACTGCCAAAGTGCAGACTTTTAGAGTTGGAAGCTCTGCTTTTGAACTTCACAAGTCAAACCTTTTTTTAAAGGTTGTCTTTCTAGAGCAGCTAAAGCCAGATGAAGGCCAGAGCCTCTCTGTACAGAAAATAAGAATCTTACCATTAAGTTAACTTGGTTTTTAAAGAATTGCATAATTAAACCCTCAAAACTGTTTTGTTTGTCAATTAGCTCTCTCCTTTTCTCTCTCTCTTTTTAATGTATTGGTTTAAATTTATTCTATCATGAGATGCACAGATCTCCTTTACACAAAACTAATTGCAATCATTGTAGACATTTGGGATTTGTTTACAATGTAAAGCCACACTGGTTATGTGGCTAGCAAGCTGTATAAACTTAAAACTGAACTTCTAATGGGGCTGGTCCAGGATCTCCATTAACAGATTACTCTTAAGATAAGTAACTTAAAAAAAGACTCTTTGTCAAGTATATGTGAAAAAGACATTATTAGTGTAAGGAAATATATTATTTCAGGGTTTGGGGAGGAGGGGTTTATTATTTACTTTTAATTGCTTGAAATGGTGTGTATATATATATATCTGATAATGTATTGCTCTTAGACATCTCCAATTAGAAAAATGTATAAATATTAGAAGCATCACTGTTCTGATGTTGTTGCTGTTACAAACTATTGATAACACTAAGAATGTAACCTGCATTTTTCACTGAGCTTTCAATTAAAGCCCATTCAAAGAGAAACAAATGAGAGTCCAACAGATGTCTTGTTTCACGTCTGGTATTAAATTTCAAATGCCCTGTCCAATAGTATCCTTTATTTTTTTTTTTTTTTTGTATATAAAGGTACCACCAGCACTGATGACCACTAGTTAACCTGTCCAGGTCTTGACCACAATTTATCCATCTCACTTGGGAATCATACTGGCAGCAGAAAACAGTGTCAAGTTTCATATTGTGCTATAAAGCAGTTGCTTCAATCGTTTCGTCTTCTTACCCAACCGTTCCTTCTCTTTCGACCCGTGAGATTTGTGTAAGAACTTCATAGAACAAGCAAAATCCCATTTATAAATAGCAGAACTGGCCTTCTGTAGAACTGGGCTGAAACCATAAGCACAGATAACTTCCTAGATTAGGATGTCATGGGCTGACTTTTAAGTAAAAGTTAATTTAGAGTTGGGGTGGCTTAAATCAGTTCAGCAGGTTGGAAAAGACAGTCTTTCAGAGATGATGAAGTGTGAAAACGAAGATAAAGAAATATTACTGTTTCTTTGTCATCCTGCCTACTTTTCTTTGGAAGTGAGTACAGCCTGCCTCAGCGCCCTTTGCCCTTGCAAAATATTTGTATCTCTTTAGCAAAAATCTTTAATGTATCTTGCCAAGCTTTTTTCTCTAATGTACACAATGGAGTTCTATGATGGGTTGAGCTTTCTCTCTTGAAAGTGCAGCTGCATCGTCAAGAAAACTCAACAGTTAATTCTTCAAGTCCTCTTTTTCGCCTGGGTATTGCATCACTGTTAATTACTGTTGGGGTACTGTGACTCATTTGTATCAGTCAGCTTTATCTTTTGCTGCCAAAAGACAGCATCTCTCTGGAGAAAATCATAACAAGTGTGGCAAACATCAAATATTTGGAGGGAACGGTGTACATAAAACTGCACAGAATTAAAAAAATAAAGCAACTCCTCCTGCTCTCTTGAAAGAAGAGTTCAGCTGCAATAACAACGTCCTCTGATTTACCCAGCAGTTCTCGGCAACTACAAAACAATCTGTTTTTCAGTCTGCACCCAAAACAGAGGGCTGCCACGAGTGTTTATACTAAAAGCCAAAAAAAAAGAAAAAACAGCCTCCAGTTTTGCCTCCATCAGTCAAACATAAATAAAACTATCTTTTGTGAAATACAACCAAAACTCCACTGCAGCGCAGGCCAGACTTCCAGTGACCTGTAAATAGCTACAGCCATGGTTTGCTGCTTGGGGAATCACATGCCTAATAACAATAATAATAATAGTAGATGGCTACAAAAAATGAGGCGTGGGTTGATGAGTGACAGAGCATGTCCTTTTGCTTTTGCTGTCACCACTTTTTCAGTGAAAGACTTACTGCTGCTCTGCTGTTTGATGGTCATTCCCCACTGCCCCCAACCTGCCAAGCACAGAGAGGATGATGGTAAATGTTTATAAGATTTAAAAAAAAAAATTATTCCCGTTTATTTTACGGTGTTTGTTACGAGAGGCATTTTATGTCTCTGCCTTTCATTTCCCTGTTTTTGGGATTCTATCAGCAAGGTAACCCACCTTTATGGAAGTGCTTTACTGCATGAATTTCTCAGAAGCAGCCCCCAGATGCTGGCTCTTGCAGCAGGCAATTCCTCTTTTTGGGACACACAGAGATTGATCAGCAGGCCGAGTTTCTGTGAGCTTGACCTCCATATGAGAGATATGGGGGCTGCACTTTATTACATCTTACGAGTATCCTCAGCTCTCTGGAAAATGTTCAAACCCACAACTGATTGAGCAAACCTTTTATGCCTCTGCCCTCTCTTCTTAAACTGAAAATGGTGACTTAAAATGGTATTTTGGCTGATGGTTGATGTCTTAGTGGGATTGGCACACTGCTCCTGCCCCATGGCTTCTACAGCCCCCCTGAATGGAGAATGTTAATGATATAAACAACATTTCTCCTTTTTCTTGCCAATGTGAGCTCTTCCCTCTCTGATGGTGTCAACTGGAACTCAAGAGTTGACCTGGACGAATATTTTTGAGGTAGGTGAATCCAGCAAAGTGTCTGTCTGCTTGAGGAAAGCATGAGAATTAACCTGCCTGGGTTGTAGCCACGTGCTCTGCTTCTGGTGCACACCTACATGGGGATGGACTGTGCTGAGCAGACAGGAGGTTGCTTCAGTTAGGCAGCTCACCCAGAGGCAACCCATCCTTCAGACAGGTGATGATTCCTGTAAGAAAAGTGGGGAGTGAAGTGTAAAGGAGCTGCTCTTTCCTTCCCTCTCCATGGTGGGTTACTCAAATTGCTCATTTCAGAAGCCACTCCTGTTTCAGGGTGTCAGTAGGATTCATTTCACTGCCCCAACAATCCACCTGACAGCAGCTGGGAACAGCTCCTGAAGATGCAGGTAGGTGCCTTAACCAGTGTTTTTTCCTCCTTGCTGCTCCCAGAGAAAAGCCTGGTGTGTGCCAGCCTGCTTTTGTCATCCGTAGGACCTGACAGAAAATCCAGCATGGTAAGCAAGCTGCTCCTTGCACTTTGTCTAAAAGCCCCAAAAAAAAACTCTGGAGCAGGTTGAGAGGCTCCAGGGAGGCCCCAGGTCCTCCTCCCTAGCATGAGGTGGGTGCCCAAAGGCCACCAGCAGGCACAGGTGGCACCAGCTGCCAGAGGAAAGTTCTACTGCCCTGTCCTGCTTGAGCTCTGTTTGTAACTTCCCCCTGGGACAAGAAGGGAAAATCACTGAGATTTTCCTTGCTTGGGGAAGACCCTCATTCTCCTCCCTGCCCTCCAATTAACAAAAAAGTAATTAAAGGCAGTGCACGCAGTTCAGAATGGCACTAATGGACAAGAATGTGCAGCTGCAATATCTGGGAAGATCCAATAAAAGATTCATTAGGATTCTTTGAGTTATTGGAAGTCCTGATGACACGAGGGAGCCTAATGAAACAGAAGACCTGGTCACAAGAGTGATGAGCTAAAAAAAGCCCAAACCCAAACCTCAACCCCATGGACACCATTCTAAAAATTAGACAATTAAGAGGAAAACCAGGAATGTAGCCAGAACTATTCCACCTCAAATAATAAACACAAGGATAAGTTGCCAAGCGAGGTCAAAGAAGCAAATGGTAAAGTGAGTTTAAGAGACAGCTAGACACTTTTATGGGGAGAGAGGGGATTGAAGGATACAGTGACAAAACTGGGGGTAGAGTTGAGATAAACCCAGAGGACAGTGGTGGGCCAATAGCCTCAGAGAGTGCTCGGAGCCCCAGGTGCTCAGCAGAGATGTAGAGCAGCTCTTGGAGTTCAAGGGAGACTTACCAGGGCTCTGGCAGCATCCTGGGAGGGGTGAAGGGAAACTGCCAGAGCAGTTTGAGAGGGAGGTGAGCCTGGCAGCCAGCAGTGGGTGTGCTCC
This sequence comes from Rhadina sibilatrix, assembly GCA_013400275.1. Lineage (NCBI taxonomy): Eukaryota > Metazoa > Chordata > Aves > Passeriformes > Phylloscopidae > Rhadina > Rhadina sibilatrix. Next base: position 103,094 of record VWYO01013544.1, on the reverse strand, counting down.
CAGTGGCTGTGCTTTCAATGCACTGATCCTGAGGGCTGCTTTGGTTTCACTGGTGAGATTCCCCGAAAACTTGCTGAAAAGCAGATTCTTGAAGAAATCCTACCCAAACAGCTTGTCTTGTTGCAAGTTGCCAATGCAAAGCACAGAAAGAGATTAAAAAAAAAAAGATCCCAGGAAGAAAACTCCCCTTTTTTTTTTTTTTACTTTTCGTTTTTCATGAAAGTCCACTTGTAACATAGGAAGGAAAAGGGTTGACTAGAATATGATTCAAATGAGACAAAGACAAAATATACAGAGGTTATTTTCTCTGCTTGTACAGATCTTTGCATTATACTTTCACATTGTCAGCACAGCTTGGGTCGATTCCCATAAAAAAAGCTGGCAGAACAACTTCTGTGGCTTCACACAGCAGCATGGTGAAGCCTGGTGTGAAGTGCTTGGCTCGGCCATCTCTGCACTGACAAGCAGGTGTTGGTTCCACCAGCACAGCAAGGTGGTTAAATGAGGGTAGGGGAGAACCAAGACCAGCACAGCCAGTTGAAGTGAGCCAGAGAATCAAATAAACAAAGTGCAGTTTTCTACTCAGATTGCAATCCAAACACAAATGCTTCTGTGGCTAAAGAAAGTCAGCTCTGAGAGCCCAAAGCACTTTGAGTGGTGGGGATGGTCTGAAAGATGCTGCTCTCCTAGAAGAGACAGGTAACATGGACAGAGCTTTGCCAGGTGCTGTAGGAATGGAGAAGCAGGAAGACTCTGCCCTAAAGAGGCAGCAGGCCACAGATAAAGCTTTAAAAGAACAAATGTTTTAAAGGCATGGAAAACTTTGAATGAGAAAGTCTTGTTGCAGGCAGGACTCTCCTGCCCCTGATGACTAAATAACTATCCCATAAGGATAAATATAATTTAATTGCATCACTGTTTTGTTTTCACTGGTAAATAGACTTGTTACATTCTGATGAACTCCAGCAGAACCAAGATTGTAATCTGCTAAAAAGGGCTGAGCAATAACAGAAAAACCTGGCTGACCATCCTGACTTGAATGGCTAGACAAATCTGATATAAAACTGTTCTTCCCCAGCATCAAAAAAGCCCTTTTCATGCAAAGGAATTGAAAGAAAACACAGGGCATTGAGACACCTTAGTACGGAGGTGCAGGGGAGAAATACAACTGTATTTGTTCTCAGACTGCTTCTTTTTATGGCTCATTCTCATCTGAGTCATGCCCCAGAACTCCCATTCATTTGAATGAAATGTTGAAAAACATAACCACAAAATATAAAAACCTAAAAAAAAAAAAAAAACAAACAACCAAAAAGTAACCTCACTGCCCGGAAAAATCCTGCCCCAGAATTTCTTGGGAAATGGTGTGTCCTCATTCACATGCTCTGTTGGTTCAGTAATCACATCTGCCTTATGTTTCCTTCCAGGAAGGTCTCTGACATTTTTAACTCCAGCACTGAAGTTTGGAGGTTAAGTTGTGGCGTGGCTGCACAGCAAAGGTGCATTGTAAAGGCAAACAGAGGGGTTTTTATCAGCTATATGGCCATCACCACAGCCCAGCAGAGCCCTGTCCAGAGCAGGAGGGCAGTTTTGCTCTCAGCCATAAGATGGCCTGGCCCAGTGGGATTGCTGGCTCTTGGGACAGCTGCCTTCCTGGGAATGTGGGGCCACCAAGCCCCTGCTGCTGCTGGAGGAGGAGTTTCCAAACTTGCAACAGAAAGTTGCAGCCCTCACAAAGCAGTAGTCAGAGCTGGAGGCTCTCATGTGATGCAACTCCTCATGTAGTTCAGAGGCCAGGCGTGCTATTGTGCTGCTGTGACAGTCACAGAAGAGCCCAGGTGTGCTATTGTGCTGCTGTGACAGTCACAGATTCTATCCCTGTGACTCTAGGCAACTACTGGCAATTCAAACATTTCAAAAATCTGGCTGCCTAGGGTGTTCCTCAAAGGCCAAGTGCTCTGCTGTCCTTGAGGCTGCCTGGGGTGGTGCTTCATGCTCTGAAGGGCGTGTGCTCTAAAGCTCTAAACCACGCCCTGCTCTCACCTCAGACCCGTGGGGGTGAGTGCTTCTGTTGTTAGGAGGAAAAATTGCCCAGAGTCGAGGAAAGGAAAGGTCACAAGGCACTGGTGTGGTTGTGGAGTGGATGAAGGCCTGGGTGAGCTGCTCCCTCCCCAGCTCTGAGCTGCAGGACTCCAGCTCTGCCTGGCTCCAGGCTCCCCCTCTGTGAAGCCAGCCTGGGAAGGGCGAGCTGGTTCGCAACACTGAAGGTCACGGCACGGGACAAACAACCCAACAACAGTCCAATATTTCTGAGCTGTATAAATTCCTAGTGTCTGCTGCAGGCAGGATCCAAACACTGGTGTCGATTCTGTGCCATGCCCCAGACTGCCAAAAAACATTAATATAAGCATATTTATCTGGGCTGCAGTGTGTTACAAGAATTCATTAGGACAATATGTGATATGGTGCTGAAACAGAAGGCTGGGTTTCTCTGGCCAGAGATGAGGAAGTCTAGTCCCTGCTGAACTTTTACTACTGATAAAGACAATGTCTGCTGGCAGCATTCATTTTTTACTAGGCCATCTGCATCTAGTCAAGGATAACTTGACTTTCTGAAAAAGTCATTCATCAGAATCAACCCCGTACAACTTTCTCTTGATGAGTAAAGCAACACAAAGAAAGACCAAGATGGTTAATAAACTTTTTTGGGAGCAAAAGGTCAATGCTGCTGTAAACAAAGCAGTGTCATAGTACTATACAGAAGCATTGAAGTTCCCTGTGTGTTTATATGGCTGATGCCCCATTTATTTTTTATCAGTGTTTGTTATCATTTATTTTGCTCTGCTTTAGCTGATCTATAAATCTTTATAACAGCGTTCTTTATTTTCTCATTTTTTTTCATCCCTGTTATCGCCTTTTATCACCTGTTTGTGTCCAGTGTGTTTGCTACTCTCTGCTGCTTGATGGCTGCTTTTTAACCCTTTAGTTCTCACCCAACACACACAGGTATCATACTCAAGTCTTTCAGAACTTCCCTGTTTTTCCTAAAGCTGAATCAAACATTGAAGAAGTTTCTACTGTCTCCTTTACGAATCGTTACCTACTAAAGGCAAAAAAATGGGGAAATATTCCTGCCCCAAGTGACAGAGCCTTCTTTTAGCTACACAACACAGACAGTGGGCAGTAGCCACGTGTTTTTCACTCCAGGAACTGTACTTCAGATCTATGTTGGACAGTCCTAGACTTGCACCCTGTGGGGAGCTAACAGATTGCTTTCCCTGCCCTCCCAGTCTCTGGCTTTTGTGCTTTGTGCCTGCACACGTGGAGAGTAAAGCCACTAGAACCTGAAACATAGTCCCAGGCTCCCTTCACATCAACCACTGCTCCTCCAGCCAAATATTTTATCATGAGATTGGCCTCAATTAAAGGCAGTCAGCTAACAGGAGGAGATTCCAGATCCACAATGACAAACATGAAGCAGCTGATACCTTGGCAGTGTTATTCAGCTATTCAGTGATGATTGCTGTAGAGCCATAGCATTTTAAACCTCACAGAGACACAGGTGAATTTTGCCTGGGGAACGAATATTTTCTTGTACATTTCAGGGAGAACTAAGACTCTTCATGAAATAATCTCGAAGAAATAAAGGAAGTGAATTTTTCATAGTGAAGAGGCTCCAGACTTCACCTTACTTCCTTTGGTGTGCTATTTTGTTCTATTTAATTAGATTATGAAAAGTTTTGTATGGACTAGATCTCCAAAATCATGTTCAAAAATTGTGTGACTGAAATCAGTTTTAGAGGGATAGCCTCAGTAAAACACGTATTGCTCTTTTTAAGGGTTTACATCTTGGAACATTTTACTTCATAGACACTTGTGCAATGTAATTACTAATAGCACTGGAGTATTTATTGAAACTGGGTCCTGTAGGGAACAAAAACTTGCTATAGATCCTGAATTAACCATGAATTTTGAGACCAGCCAGTTAAAACATTAATGTCCCTTGTTAATAAATGTAATATAATGTCATGCACTTCTAATAGTGTGAGCCTCTGCTGAAAGTGCAACCTTAGACTTCTAATTAGAAGTGCCACAGGTTCATGAAGTAAAACATTATAAGACTTTTACCTTTTTCCTTTTTTGAGGAAAATAATTGCTGGGTTAGATTCAAAACTCCGTGGTTATTCCAGATTTAGTGTCCTAGTTGTTCCACATGAGCAGACAGCTAGTGGATGTTCTGTCATGTGGACAGCAACACTATGGGTAGGTCTAAGTAGTGGGATTATATTCTGTGTATTTTATAGTTCAGCTGCATTCCAGTACCTCTGGTATGTGTTTCTGCCTTTAACATGGGAGGAAAATTAAATGATATATAATTTCAGGTGAATGAAATAAAATTTCAGGTGACAGAGAAAGCTAGAGCAGGTTTTTTGTTACTTTTGTTGTTGGTTTGTTGGTTTGTTTTTTTAACCTGCCCTCTCTGCCTGGAAGGAGTATTAAATTTTAGATGATAGAGGTGAGCTAATCTTCAGACCCATACTGCCCCAAACCATGAAGTCGCTTTAGAAGAAATCTAGTGAATAATCATGAAAAATATTACATTGTTTTTAGTCAGAGGAAATTTTGTCAGTTTATATTGTTTAACTTGGCCATTTGCTGGAAATAACTTAGTGCATTCCTGGCTGTTTTTGTGAAAATGTTAATAGCTGGTGAAAGCAATTTTACCTTCGATTGGAGGCTCTTCTGTACGCTGCACAGATTGCTTGAGCTGACTGGCATCAAATTTAATTTGCATTAATTAGCCCCAGGCAAGGGCAAAATGAAATAACTGTGACCCATAAGTGTAGGATTTTAGAGTGAGATGGGCTGCAGGAATGCTGTCTGTGGGACATGATGTTTCCCACCAAATCCCACTGCTAAATCCACCTAATGTTTATACTGCAGGTGCAGGTACCTTCCTGACTGAGCTGTTCCTTGAGAACTTTTTCACCCACACTTGATTTCATTTCGACACCTTACTTAGGGTCTGCTCCAGCCATGAAACATCAAGTGGTGGATAAAGATGTTCTGAAGACACAGAATGTAACTGTGCACTGACAAACTCATGTGTTTTATGATTTAACCTTTATTTCCAGCCCTGTGAACACTTCACATAGCTCAAGGTTGTGATGATTGTTTTTTTTTTGCATATGATAGTGCATTTGGTGCTGTAAACATGCAAGGAAAAAAATATCACCATTCTGTTTCTCATTTCCTCCACAACATTAATTCCTCTTGGCTTCTGGTGTGGAATAAATGCATTGTTGTGGTATTGATATGGCTATGAACTCTGAAACATTTCTAAGTTAATTAGGGTTATGAAATAATTTTTCAGATGGGCATCAAATCCTTGATATCTATCCCAAATTTCAAATTAATCAGGCCAAATTTACATTTCATCTCTTGGGGCCTTTTTATTTTTTAGAAATAAAATGCTGGAAACAGTTATGTCAGGTTGAACAAAATGTTTCTCTCAAGCCCCAATCTGAATATTTTGTTTCAGTATCTTGAGAAAAAAACCAAACAAACAACAAAACAACAAAAACAAAGGGATTGAAGGGTACAGAGCTGCTTAACAAAGAAGTCTTGTATTCAGAAACATGGAATGTGAGCACTTGGGCTGCAGAAAGTGCAAGTTCAATTTTCTCCTTTCTCTGGTGCAATTCCAGTGAATCATTTTCCTAATAAACAAGTACAGCATGGAGATTTCCAACAGGCAAGCAAATCACATTATTATCTACAGATACAGGAATGCTGATTTTTTTTTTTTCCCCCCCATTACACCAGATAAATCAGAAAATCTGATATTGCTGGTGCTGGGAGAGCTTGGTCAATGGCCACCTACTACAGACCTAGCAGGCACTGAATCTGTCAGGTAACAAGACTGCAGACACTCATGGCATCATTAGTGAATCATACCTTAAATCACTTGCTTTTGATTTACTAGTTGAGGTCTCAGTCAGCACAAAGATGAGCAAAAGCTGCTGCTCTTTGTAGGATGCCTGAAATGAGGCTTTTATTCTGTGCTCTGCTCTGCAAGTTGAGTTCTGGTTGACAACACAATGGAAACTCCAGAAGTGAACTATAGAAGCAACCAGTCCACAGATACCTGTAGTTAAGAAATTGCTTTGGATTTAAAAATGTAAGAGGTGTAAAATTTAGAGCCATAGAACAGTCACGTTTGATGTTTCAGAGACCTCCTGTTTCCTACAGTGAACTATCAAAAATAGATCCTGGTAGAACATGGATATGTGATACAATGGGAGAAGTGTCTACTACAGGAAACTTTGGACAGGGTTCACTAACTTGAGGGAAGTGCTTATCTCTTTTATTTGTTTCCATTATGTAATGAGCAGTGCAAAATAGCACTCCAGTATCCCATTGTGCCTCAATTTTTTCCAAAATAAGGCTCAGAGATGTACGTCTACACCAGTTCTCTGCAGCAAACAGATTTTTCTTTTTTAGGAAATATATTGCTTAGTGTATCTCAATATTTTAGTAAAAACTAGGGAATGATCTGAGAAAGGCTATTTCTCTTTACAATTAAAAAAAAAAAAGTCATGGAAGAAAACAATTTTTTTTTGTAAATGACACCTCTCATTGCACTCAGCTCTGGTAATTTAGGGCTCACAGTCATTATTATTTCAAAAGATTAATTCTGTTTAAATTATCAATTGAGCAGAACAAGATGCTAGTGGGATAGTTAGCTACGTGTCATAATATACTAGATAAAGGATTCTACCCCACTTAAGAATTAATAACATTTTAAACCTCTGCATAAACTATTTTTTTTTTATCAATAAACATGTCTCTGACAGAGGGCCAGATGCACTCACGGGTCTTAATTGTTCAATCCAGTGACTAATCCCCACTTGATCAAGATTTTACTGACTTAGCAGCTGTCTGGAGAGTGACAAATTTATGATCCAATTGCAATTTCATCTTAAACTTGAAGCTGCATGATCATTTGTGGGAATTAGCTACCTGATAAGATAAGGAGGGTGGAAGAAGTGCACATAACTCTGCGCAGCACAATCGGAGTGTTGCAGAACTCCTTAGGATGCACTGGAAAGACACAAATGGCCATTAAGGGATTAGCCCATCACTGATTGAGTGGCTGCACTGAGTCGAGGTTTGCTAAATCACTGGAGTCCTAGGTCATTATCCTTGGATACAGGAGACAGTTGAATCTGTGTCCAAACACATGAGCAGTAAATTGGAGCGAATGGGTTGTGCCAAAAATGAAAACCAAAAAAACGCTGAACCCTTGTTCTTCAAGTGTTCAAATTTCCAGGTCATACCCCAAGTTTTTTCTTTCTTGGCATAAAAAATATTTTTTCACTGCCTTTAGTATCAGCATATTCTTGTCTCTGTAATCTCTTTTGAGTGTATTGCTTCCCCTCAATGATATCAAATTTGTGCTTAGTTAACAAATGCTGAAACTTAGATAACAGTTCAGAAACGGATTAGGAAAGCAATGTTAGGAGTTTCCCTCTCTGGTTTCCATGGCTTGTGCACAGTTACTACTAAATATGTAATTAAAATAAATGAGTTTCCCTCATTTGGGCTTTGTAATGATAACATTTTGGTAAGGCCCTCAATTGTTTTGTGGGCCATTGACATGTGAATCAATAGTGCTGTAATAATAGCTCTGTTCATTTTCAAGGTCTATGACAATTCCGTTAAAAATAAATACAAATCCAAATGTTTTTTTTCTGAGGAAAGAAATAATAAAATCTTACAGGAATTGCACAACATTCCTGCCTTTCTCGATGCAGCTGATGAGTAAAATTAGCTGATGAGCAATTCCACTTCAGGGCTCTGCAAGAGTATGCCTGAAGACTATTTGGCAATTCAAATGAATAGTTTAAATATGTCAAATTTTGGAATTTTTGCAGTGCTAGCTCTGGCCTTTGGCTAGCCTGAATAAGCCCAAGGTCCCTTGGGGCTATTTCTCTGTGAGTTGAACTTAGTGATCTCTATTCCCAAGGTATAGATGCATCTAATATTGTTCAACTTATCTCAGTCTAGAGGGACACATAAGTTTAGAGGGGCTCGTTTCCTGAAGCATTTCACTAGAAATTTGTGAGCTGGTAGATTGGAAAACTCACCTTCACAGAAATATGCTTAATTTTCATCATGCAATGAACAATTTTCACTTCTTGACATGACAATAAAATATGCAGTGTGAAACAGAGATTGAGATGGAGGCCAAATTTGAATATTAACAGAGAAGGAATGTGAATGTGTTCAGCAATAAAAGTCTTAGGCCAGGTAAGCTTGCTTTACCCAAGCCCCAAAATGTCCTTTTTGCCCAAATATTCATCAGGTGGGTAATGTTTGGTAATTTTCCAGGTCTTTTGCCCTCTACCAGCCCCAGTTTAAATGTCAAAATATACTGAGGTGCCTGAGCCTTTGGGAACATGCTACCTTAAATAGGAATTAGGAGAATTCAGTCAAACTGACTTTAGTGGGAGCACAAACAAGATATTTGGGGAAAATAAATTAGAAGGAAAAATTATTAAACAAACAAAAAAAAAATCACAGAGGAAGTTACTGTTTTGTAGATTTGCACATCAGTCTAATGGCAAGCCTGAAGGTTTAAACTAGATGAAAAGCTTTATCCACATTTTAAATGTTGAAATCCTTGGCCAGCTCTGCTTTCTAAGACTCAACTGATGACCAGAAAATTTGGATGGTTAGTAGGACTCAGAGAACAAGCTAAAAGAAAGTGCAAGAAGAAAATCAATCTGCCAAATTAGACAGAGCAAAGGAACAGGAAGAAAAACAGGAAATAACCTAATAAAATATAGTGGAAAATAAATAACTTCCAGTGCCCCAACAATTTCCTCTTACAGAAAGTATTGGCAGTATAAAGCAAATTACAGGCACATTTCTGTCTGGCTGTGGAAAGTCAGCTATTTAGGGACAACATATGGCATTTCCTCCCCATCCACCACCAAATGCAGATAACAGTGTCAGGCTTGAGTCTGAGAGTCCCTCAGGTGAAGATCAGAGCACAAGCATGACCCAAGCAAAGCAAGCTGAAGAAAGAACCAGATGGTTGGTGAAGGTGAACTTTTTGAGGTGCAACCATGGAAATCTCTACCTATTTTTATGAGTCCTGTCTCAGGGGCTGATGTCACAGAAAACAGAGGAGAGCTGAAGGAATGAGGGCAACTCTGTGCCACAGCATCCCAAGCTTCTGGAGATCTCCAGGCACAGCGGCTCTTTGGGACTGGAGCAGAGAAGGGGGCATGTAAGATACATTTATGAACTTCCTAGGTACTGATCTCCACTCTGTTAGGTAGCAAAGAGGCCAAAGGCTCTCAGTGATGGCATTTATTTAGGAATGATGCCACAGCACAGCTGCGCCGTGCCACCGAGTTTTTGAAGCAGTTCTCCCAGCAGTGACGTATGAAGATACCTGCCTGGGGATAGCAGCCCTCCCCCAGCTGCAGGAAGCTTGGCAAATAAGTAAGGAATCTGTTTTCAAGGGGAATCCTGCTTCTGCAGTGTTTACAGGTTTTGCACTCTACGGAGTGTGATTTTCAAGAGGCTCAGCGCTTACTTCAAATTATTAAAGTAAACATTGGAGCATTAGTTTTTAGCCAAAACCAACAGAAGTGTAATTAACTTGAGTAACTCTGTGCTGAGCGACAACATACATCATTTACTTCTTTCCCTGTGTTTAGCTGATCCCCCTATGGAAGCAGAAAGCACATTGGAAGTGCAGCTCAGCCTCGTGAAAGTTAGAGTGTGTCCTTTAAGTGAGCCAGTGATTCCTCTGAAGGGTTCCACAGGTGAATGAAAACACTGTGCTAAGGGTGTGATTTATTTACGTGTGTTTCATCCTGTGCACAGATACTAGGGGATAGAGAAGAAAACAAATTAATCACAAAGTGAATCCAGACTACGGAATGCGCTTCATAAAACCGGACCCTTTAAAAACACACGTGCATTTTCAGCGTTGGGTTTATCATTAAGTGGAATAAAATGACTGTATTTCACAATACTAAGGAAAAAAAAATATAAAAAAAAAAAGAGCTGCTTTTTAATTTACATCGTTTCTAGCTTTAGAATGACAAAATGAACCAGGGCGTACCATGCTACGATTTCACCCGCTGACACAAAGGAAAAGGATAGAACAGACATAATACATCTGGTTTACGACTTTTAATTGCCTTTGTGACCCAGTTCATACCAAATCCTCTCAAGGCAAAGTCTCTCTCTTTGTATGCATCATGGGGCTAAATCTCTATCTGAAATATGTTGCTTAAAAAAACATCGCCATGTTAAAAAGTAACGATATTTCTTGCTCACATAAATCTTTAGTGCTTGCAGGTGACCTGAGAAAGTGAGAAGTGGAGAGTTCAGTTGTCTGGTGAATGAGTATGTTAAACTTTCCAAATAAAAGCTACTCTTAAAGCACCAGATTCTTTCAGCAATTAATCACTATACTGTTGTTTATGAGGAAGACACGCCTGGAATTTTTTCGTAACTCAGGTAACCTTTCATGGTTTGATGGATACAAAAGATAATTGTGTCTGCAGTGATTTAATGAGGCTCTCTGATGTAATATAGTGGTCTGTGACTACTGAGTTGGTATCTCTCTCCTGGGAATAGGGAAGGGATATTGGAGGAGGGCATGTGTACAGAAACACACTGTTATAAAAACAATCTATTGCTAATCAGTTACAAGAAATATTTTCTGCCATGTAGCAAGCCAGAACAGACTGCTGGGGTAACAGCTCTGAACTTCACTAGCAGACTAGAAGTCCTGTGGCAACGTTGAGTAGCTGCAAGAGGGAGATTTGGTTGAATCAAGAAATGAACAATGTGCTCAGTGCAATGTCCCGTGGACAGACAACACTCAGGCTTTCCTGAACTCTGACTGTTGCAATCTTTGAAGGCATGGCAGCATGGATCTTCAAAAACTGTGCTGTAAGCAGGGGGTGAATCTCTGCATTTACTACAGAGTTGGTGTCAGATGATGGTGATGATAGTTATTTTTGTAAAAAGTGGACAGGCTTCTGAAATGTAAATACTATCATCCTCAGTTGTACCCATCCTCTCTCTGAGCCAGGAACTAAACCTCTCCCTCATAGACAGCAGAGATGGGATTTAACTCTGGCCTGTGTCCAGCAGTACTGGTGTCTAACAACAGTGTCACTCCCGACTGCTGCTCAGCCTATTAGAACATCAAATGTAATTTAGCAGAATCTTACTGTCTCCTTGAAGCAGCCTCTTTAAGATTCCTTCTTAGATCCCACTTTTCTAAAGTCTGCATTCAGGCAACCTCTGTTTTTTACTCAACTGTTCAAGTCCTGTCTGACTTTCAAAATGGCAACGTAAAAATTTCTCCTTCAAGGAACCTGTTCCTTCGGTTGTATGTAGCAACTTTATTTCTAAACAGTATCTTTCCTCTGGGGTTTTTTTATGGTTTTGTTTATTTGTTTTTGTGTGCATGTGCTCTTCCTAGAACAGCTAACCCTGGGATGATTGGCTGTAATTCTTTCTTGTGCTGCGTGGCAGTAAGTATTTAGTAGGTTCCAGCTGTATGGTTTGTAAGAAAACACTCCCATTCACAAAACTGCTGAATAAGTCTGTAGTCTACCCACAGTTTAGAATGATGGATTTGCTGAGTTGCATTCCTGAATTAGAAGCAGAGAGGTTGAAATGAAGGTGGTGAGCTCTCACAAATGTACCTGAACAATTGCTGTCTGCAATAATGTGAAAAGCATGAAAAGTCTCTTCTTCAAATATGAGGATCCAAATGAACTTGGAAAGCTGTCAGTAGAGAAAGATCAGGTTCTTATTTCCAAACTGTGGAACAAGAAGCAGTTAGCATAAGAATCCACCGTGGGTTTGGACATGCAGAACTTATTAGTGGTAGCTAGAAACTTTTGAATGCTTCCATTTTAAGCAGCCAAGTGGAAGCACACTAAAGACATATTGTTTTCTAAAAGAAACTTATCTGAAACTACTCATCTGTCCTCTGAAAAATCACAACCTGCATTTCATGTTGTAGAACCAAAATCATGGCCGGCATTAGGAACTTTGGCAACATCAACATCAATACAGTTGATACTGTTCAGATGTGCTCTGAACTACCTTTACTTTAGCAGGGGTTTCACCAGTAATTTCTTCAGATAATCCAGTGTTTCCGAATATTTAATATGTATATTCAGAAGCGAAAACTTAACCAGGCTGCAAAATCCCCAAATTCCCAGTGATGGTAATTCCAAGAAATATGACACACATTAAAGCATTGGTATTTTAGAGAAAGCAAGGAGTATTGAACCCACTTGGATTAAGGAATTCTGCAGATTCCTCAGCTTCTCAGCCTTTGTGATACATCTGTGCCCACTTGCAAAGACATTATCTGCCACTGCCCTCTCAACTTTCAGAAAGTTTTAGAGTATTCCTGAAGACAAAAATGATAGTTTTAGACCTCAGTAGGTTAAGAATGAGTCTAAATATTTTTATAGAGGATAAAGGATCAATAGAGGATAAACGTCTGAAAAAATAATTTGGTCTGAGAGCAAAATTGACGAACATATGTTCCCCAAAGAAAAAAATCCCAACTAAACAAGAACAAAAGAATAAAACTTTGAATTCAGTATAAAAAGAAATACATCCATCTAGACTTATGTCAGAATAACAACTGCTGCCCACTGTACTTTCTGGGAAATATGGGAGAATTTTAAGGTGTGTGCTTGCAAAACTTGCAGGAATTCCTGGTATGATTTTACCATACTCCAACCCTGACAGTTAATATAACTATATATTCAACAAATAGTCATTGTTATATTTCCTTTTTCTTGTTTCATTTAGACATTAGCTATAGATTATCAGTGCTCAAGTCAGATTTTTATTTTGATTTAAAACAAAGGTGAATTTATCCTGCAAGATGCTGGACACCATCCATTTCCATTCACCATCCCCCAAGTTTTGCTGCTTTCTTGTGGGAACAAAGCTTTTGCAGGCCTGAAGGTGATCTCAGGATCTACTGTTAGTGTCTTTCATAGCAGCAATACTACTGAAGGTGTAAAGGTATTTTCCAGAGGTGCTTTGTAGAAGGGAATACAGGTGATCTCACCCCTGATAAGTCACAGCTGTGTTAATTACCCAATTCAGCCTCACCCCTGATGAGTCCCAGCTTGAAGATGTGTGATAAAAGGGAATGGGTTAGCTGAGGAGAAGCATGAAGAAGCTGGATCCTGAGGAGAGAATCCCTGCTATGAGGTCAGTCTGGGGCTGCAGTCAGGGGCTGTTGTTGGAACCTACAGTCACAGTCTGGCTGGGGAAAAGCTGCAGTCAGAGGCTGCACACTGATCCCTGCAGTCACAGTCTGGCTGGGGAAAAGCTGCAGTCAGAGGCTGCACACTGATCCCTGCAGTCAGAGTTCAGCAGGAAATAAGCAGCAGCCAGAGGCTGCAAGGGAAGCCCCCAGCAGGAGCTGCTGCAGGCAGAGTCAGGGAATGGTTGGAGCCAGGATGGCTGAGCTGTAAAGAGGAATGAGCCAGGGCCCTTTCCATGCTGTGATAAACAAGGAGTCTGTGTCTGGGCTGATTCCTAACCTCTAACAAGAGGGCTGCTGCAACGGTGCTTGTTATGTGGTAGTTACAACCTGTTCAAACTCTTTGCCCTATGCTGGGATTTTTGTTTGCTGATGTTAAGAGGGCATCTGGCATCCTGTGGATAAGGAAAATGATAGTCAGTCATCCCCATGCTCCTGGGAGCTATGCATTGTCATTTCTGTTTTACACAGGGAAGTTTACCTAAGTCAACAGTCTGAGCAAATGAAACTTTTCTTTGCATGTGAACTGTGCAAGTGTTACAGTAGTTGGGAACTTGGCACCCGTGGATGAGGTTTGTACACAGGTCACTTTCCATGTCTTCTCCAGTGTACTGTTATGTGACAAAATGGTTTATATCTTAATGCAAGAAATTTATTTTTTACTGTAAAACAAATGATAATGAGTAGCTCTTTAAACTAATGTTTTATTTCCAGTGAGTCAAAGTTTTGGCATTAGTTTCATGGAAAAAGCATTAATCTTCACCATTGATATAGAGAGCTGGTTGTCTAAATATGACCTGACAAAATTAATTTTGAAAACTGTTAACAGATCTTTCTCATCAAATTTTAAATAGTTCTTATTTGCTATTGACTTTTAAAGATTAATAATTATATTTCTCTTCAGTTTCTATTCTATTTCAGTTTCATTTGAAACATTGGCTTGCAGAACCAAGAGGAAAGACATGCTCAAGTATCTGCTGAGATGCTTGTGTATGTGTAAGGAACTGTCGGATGTAATAGGAACAAACATTTGTTACTTACATTTAACCTTTGGTAAACTAATAATGCTGTGAGTTGTGGTTCACAGGAGGAAGAAATGTTTGTTCCCAGCTGTGTAATACAGACAAGCCTTGAGGGCTGTTGGGAAGTTCTTTGAATTATTTTTTTTTCTCCTCTGTCCTGCTGGGAAATGTACAGAAATTGATAGAAGACCCCGCTATCATTCATGTGGCAGCAGACTAGGAATGACTGCTAGAATGTCCGGGACATGCTTTATGTTTAGTGCTGACAAACTGAGCAAGACAAATATGATTTATGGGACTATAGTTCAGATGGGGAATGAATGGAGTTGTCTTGGTGAAAATAGCAGCCTAAGTAGGCTGTGAGAAGGAAGTGGTTTTAAGGAAGGATCTAAAGGAGATTTGGCATGTGGCAGATGGGAAGTTATTCAAACTGTAAGAGGCAACATGGAGAAAGAACTGAAGCTGAGAGTGGGAATAATGTATGAAAGGAAAAGTAGGACAGAAGGGCTCTGGAAAAGTCTACTGTTCCTTTCCACATATAACTAATCAAAATACATCTTCGTGACCTGGGAAGGTGCCTAATGAACTTCTGGTGAGTTCAGGTGTATCCCCTTAGACAATAATTAATAACATATTCAAATATCATCAGGTCTTTCAAACCTGGATATTCCTCTTAATTAACCAAGGATTTACAGATATCTGAAAAAACCCTCAGGAATCAACATTTTTATCACTGTAGCACTTTTATGTGAGAGCCTGTTCTTGTTTGGAAGAGTTTGTCTGCTTGGACAAAGAGTGGGTGAAGGGAAATATTACCAAGAAAGAGACATGCCAGAATCAGGTGATTTGCCCAAGGACATGAAGGAATCTGAAATGATGATGAAACTGAGACTCAAACATGCAAATCTGCAATGCTTCCATCAGGTTACAACTGCAGTGCTGGCTTCTGAGCAGCTAAAAATCATTCAGACCCATTCCTGCTTTGATAACAGGCTCCATATACTCACACTGCACACATTAGGAGTGTCCTAGATCACTTTGGAAGTTTATATGTGTGCTTGTTGATAGGTCTACAGGAAACTTAATGTAATTTTACTAATTTCTTAGTAGACCTTTATTCTAACTTTTTTTTTCCTTGGCTTAAAAACCATGTGCAGTTTTGCCTTTGCCTTCCTAAGTAATTTTTCCCTGCCTTTTCTTGCAGGTGTCACAAGCCTTGGCAATGCATCTGTTTTCTGCTTCTCCAGTAAATTTTAATTTTGCAGGGTGTGCCATGCTTAACAGACAGTGAGGAATCCTTTCTCCGAGCTGACCTCTGTTGGTTCAGCACCTCTCCCTCCCCAAGCTCTCATTTTTCCATGTATTAACTAATGTATTAACTTGGCCAAGATGTACATGGGTAGAAATTATGTGTATGCAAGGAAAAAAGGAAGGAAAGTTAACCTCACCAGCATGTAAGAGGTTACAGAGTTGCCACCCTCTCTGTGGTAATTGCCTCCTCTTGAGGGAGAGCTCAAACCAGAATATATAAGGTAAAGAACATAAAGGAATTAATAAATTAAAATGTCCATGTACATAAAATCAGATGGACATGTAAAGAATATAAAAAATGAATTCTACCAGAGGTCCAGAATAAAGGCTGCCAGAATCCCCAGTGGTGTAAGTGTGCCAGGACTTACACCCCACAGCAGCACACGTTGTGTACAGTGAGCACTGGAGCTCAGCTTACCCTATTACTGAAATAACTCGGTAAGGAATCTTCTGGCTTGAGGATAATGTAGCCATAAAATCTTTCTCTGCACTATTCTGAGAATGAACTTTATTCCATATCTTATCTTCTGCTTGAAAATGAACATCCTTTCTATTCTTATCATGTTTCTGCCTTTTTTTTTTTTTTTTTTTTTTTTTTTTTTTTTTTTTTTTTTTTTTTTTTGGAATTGTTGAGTGTCAGCCATATTCTGCTTGGCAGATACGCAAAGTTTTTTCCTGCTCAGCCCTGTTGTGCTGAGTTACCTTTGAAATTCAGCCCTCTTTTTATGACTATGCTCCAAAGGCCCTCCTAATAACCTGCCCAGGGCTAATAATACTTCCATGAAAGCCAGTCTTGCTCTGATACACCCACCACTTTCTCATGAGATGGCACAAATCCTTCAGTGTGATATGATAGTCCACAGAGGAGAAAGCCCCAAGTAACTATGTACCACAGGTCTGCTTTGTGCTGGAATTTGGATGAGGTGACAGCATGGCACTCACCTTCATGCCATCTGATGTGGATAAAGCAAATGTCTTTTTCCTTTGTGGGAAATCCTTCATTGTCCTTTCCTTCCTGGGCACCTCCGGGGTGTCAGTGCTGGTGTGTGACGGGTTCCTTGATGGTCAGTGCTGCACAGGGTCTGCCGTGGGCGCTTTGGAACACGCTCGTTTTATTTCTCCGTCGTGTTGGCGTTACACCTATTTAGAACAAATTATCCCTAAAACACTGGGGCTGTCCTTCAGATTGTAGCACTTTGCCGAGGTAAGGAGGTCAAATGCAAGGCCTGAGGAGACTGCCCCTTTCCTTAAAACACACACTGGGGGTCAGGACCTTTTCCCTACCCTCGGCCATTTCTCAGCCCTCTCTGGCAGCGGGGCCTGCGCTCCCCCTCCCGCCTCCGGCACCGGGCCCACACCCACGGGAGGCATTTCTGAACAAAACCTTGGGTCTTCCTCACAAAAAAAAAATGCCAGGAAGCAAGCAGTGGGTGACATGGGGAGTGCTGGCTGACCTGGGCTGGATCCCAAGTGGGGGCACAGTGGCCGGGCCCCCTGCCCTGGCTGAGGCCACCGCCACAGCCCCCGGGCGCTCCGGGATCTCCCTGTCCTGGGGGAAAGGTGTCTGCCTGCCTCGGGCACTGTGCACACAGAATCCTCAGGAGAGAAAATGAATTCCAAGGGAAATGTNGGAAGAAAAAAGCATACAAAGGAAGTTTTTTTTTTTTTTTTTTTTTTTTTTTTTTTTTTTTTTTTTTTTGAGGGGAAAAAAAAAAAAAAGCTGGATGGATTTCCTCGCTTACTGGTAGAAGCACAGTTCTTGGCAAGCTGGGCCCTGTCAAGGCTTTACTTGGAACTTCCAACAGATACTTTGGTTAAAAACTCTTAAATCTTTCCTTTGGTTAACAACAGCATGCACCAAGTTAAAAAAAAAAAAAAACCCAAACAAAAAACAAAAAGGAGAATGTGAATTTAAATAATTAAACTTCTTCTTCCAGATGAAAATCTTCATGGAACCTACAGAAGTAAGAATACAGCTTACGTTCACTTTATTCTGAGGGAAGCCTGTAACTAATTGGCCTATCTGTAATGTTTTTGGAGTGATTCCACTATAAATACACTCTTTATAATTAAACTAACGGGCTGATTTATAGCACCAGCAGTTCAGATGCTGCTGCTCTTAGGGGATTTTGTTGCATTTCTTTTAATAATGATCATGGTCTTTTCAGCTGGCAAAATTTAACTTCAGCAAATCTTTGGAGATAAAAATTGCTTGCAGGTGTTGCAGAGTAGTAGTTTTAAGGTTTAGCTGGGGTGATAATCCTTTCAATTTATGAAAAAGCTTATGTAAAACTGATTGCAAGAATTGAAAAGGCGTGGCCTTTATTTTTTTAAAAAAGTGTATCCTACCTTTAGTATTTTAGTGGCTTTCAAAATTCTAATGGACAGATTGTGGTCTGTGGTGTAGTGAGCAATGTGAAGTCAGTGAAGCTTTTATTGCTTCTGTGGAGGGAGTTACACTGACTTCTGTGGAATTTGGGTGGAGTTTTGTGCTTGTGAATTTATTTTATAAAGTTTTCTAAGAAGTGGAATCAGTACTTGTAGGAATAATCGCTGGGTGGAGGATTTTTCTTGCTGGTAATTTACAGTTTTCTTTCTCAGAGTTGTTATGGAGACTTAAATATTATAATAGGATGAATACATTATGAAATATGTGTGCTATATAAAGATAGTTATTGATTGAAGCTCTGGATTAGAAGTGAACTCTGCCTGCTTCTCTGCTTCTTATCTCTTTGCTTGCTTGGTTTTTGGCTTCTAGGGTTTTTTGATCAGTTTTCTTTAGGCACCTTGGTGTAAAAGATTACTTCTTTTACAGTAATAATTACATTTCAAGCTCTTTTTTTGTAACAGTGTTTAGCTGTAGTGGCAAAGACTGCTAATGACAGACAGAAGGTGGTTGTATCTAACTTTGTGTTTTGCAAATGCGGGCCTAAAAGTTTTCAGAGTCCTTAAAGAGGGAACAGTCCTGGGTATTGGGAGAAGGTGGTTTCCAGACAGCAAACACAGGAAGTGCTACAGCTGTGCTAATCTGGAAGAACATCACAGCAAACTGTGGCAACGAACTGGAGTTGAGGGTCTTCCAGATTTCTGCAGAAGGATCACTTTTGTCAGTAAAACAGCTACATTCACAAGACTTACAAATTCCTCTCAGTGTAATTCAGTGTGCACTGCAACCTACTAGTTCCCTCATGGAAGAAAATCCGTAAAAGAAAGCTGCTGTTCAGTATTTTCTTGTAGCATTTGAAGTGAAACAAACTGCAGGAGCACAAAGAGACTTGTATGATGCCCTCTGATGTCCTGTAATTCACTTGATTTGCAGCGTTGCTGTGTTACCAAAATACCAAAACGTTTGGATACCACGAGTGAGGGGGGGAAAATAGCAATCAGACTGCAGCTGTCAGTAGCGATTTTGCTTTTAGCAAGGAGCTGCAAACCTGGCGTGGCACAGCTGGGTGAGATGGCCGGGGCTGTGCTGGGGAGGGTGGCTTGGCCGAAGAGATCTCTCATTTTTCGGGGGTGCTCCTTTGAGGGCAGGCCGGGGGGCTCTGAGTTAGCAGGCTGAGGTTCTGTCAAGCTCTCCGGGACCTTGGCAAGGAGGGTTACCCGACTGCTCCCTCTTGTGCTGGCTGCACCGGCTCTGCTCCGGCCCGGGGATGCTGGTTTCTAGCCAGGTTTGGATGTCTAAAGGGTTGATTCACGCCACACACATGTTTGGTTTGTTCTCAGCCTGGTTGCCCTTGATAATTTCACATCAACTCACCTCAGGTTCTCTGGAACAAAATGTTGTCTGCTGCACTCAGGTTCTGTACGCCTCGGCTGCCGTGATTTTCTAAGACATGAGACAGTTTGGCATACACAGAAATGTGAAGGTACTTCTGGAAATGAAAAGCATGTTGAGAAAACCCCAGATTTTTAAAAGCAGGGTAAAATGCTCTAAAGGTGTGCATACCTGCCTCAGTGTCCTGTTCCTCAGTTAAATGATCTCATGTATTCCCAGGTACCAGGAATACGTGTCTTGATGCATCTTGAAAAGCTGATAGTGAGAGTATTCGGGTAAAAATGGCTTACAAGGAATTCCTTCTCATGTTTAAGGGGTGTGTGCATGGGAAAACTCATGGTTATAATACACTTATTCTACTATTGTAAGCATGACATGAATCCTTTCTCTTTTTATGATATGTTATTGTAATTTCTTTCAGGAGATTGGAAATATCTTAATACTGCCTAAAATATTGCTTTTTATTTTTCTTTTACTAGGGGTACACAAGATTTATTGAGGTACACAAGATTTTTAGAGCATATTTTTACATACTTGGTGTAAAGTTGATTTGAGCTTGAGCCCTCTTATATTTGAGCTGATCAACATTTGCTAAGCTTAAGAAATATTAGTGAATATGAGAGACCATATCTGAAACTGTGTTGTCTATTTAGACATTACTGGGGTTTTTTAATTTTTATACAGGAACAATTTCCTGGTTATTGTGTCATGCCTTTGCTTTTTACTGTTGATAGGACACATGTGTGTTATGCTAAGATCCATGCACTTAGTCCTTTAACTACTTTCATGAAAATTAATAGGTTTCTATTTAAAGCAGCAGTATTTTAATTTATGTAAGCAGCTTTTAAATATCAATAGTTTTCAGTGGTGATTTCTGATAAAAGTCATAAAATGTATTGCCAGTTCCTGTCTGCCCCTCTTCCCCAGCCTGGCAGTTATTTGGAGTGACCCTTATTCTTGAAATCAGGTGTGGTTACAGTACCTTCCAGAAAGTAGAGATGAGGAGAGAGAGAAATGCAAAGAGACTAAAAAGCACCATGAAAAAGAGCACGTCTTTGGAAGTGTAGGCAAAGTTTTGAAGGATATACAACATATCACACACTTCTCAATCAATCAAAATGAATTGATCTGGCAGTCTCTCAATGCTCTTTAGTTAAGATGATCATATTGTGTTCCTCTGGGCTGGAGGCAGGGCACTGCTGAATGTTTCCTGACAGTAACACAAGCAGTTAAAGCCATTAAGGAGTAGTGCTGGGCAGAAGGCAGTGCACACAGGTGCAGGGATATCCTTTGTACAGTGCTTTTTCACCAGCTAAGGCAGGCACTCAGAGCATTACTACATGTTCTGACATCTGGTGGTGTGTGGTTAACGTTTTGATTCCTCACAGCTCAAGTAATTTGGCGAGTGACAAACAGAATTCTTAAATGCTTTCAACAAATTCATGCAGGGGATTTCTTTCTTAAAAGGTAAAAGGGACACTGCATCCATTTGGTGTCTTTACTGCTGTAAAAATAATGACAAGCAGAAGATTTTTTGTGTTACCTTGGTAAAAGATCCTCTGGAAGTCAAACACTATTAACTTTAACGAAGTAGCTTTGATGGCAGGGAAGAGACAGCTGATACTACACTTCCTTAACAATAAACCACAGTGACAGATAAAAACAAACATGTCCATGATAACATATAACATTTCAGAGAATGGAGCCAGAAACCAACGCCAGCTGAAGTGATCTTTGCTTTTTTTTCTTTTCTTCTTCTTTTTTTGAAGCCTGTTGCTGCTTTTGAAGCTGTACTTTCTGAAAAGAGTTAAAATTTTAATTCTCCTTCTGTGACAAATTTATATTGTGATATTGAAGTAAGCAAAAGAAAATAGATGCGCCTCATATTGTCTTGGGCTGCAATTTTTGAGATTTGTTTAATTGTGCTTAAAATTATACACCATGAATGATAACTTAATAGGAAGAAGCAGTCTGTTCTTTCAGGTGTTTATTCTTTCCTCTCTATTTCCTGTCCTCTTTCCCTGAACTTGCTCACTTTTTGCCCTTAACTCTGGATGTAATAGAACTGCTGCTCATTATTTTTACCTGAGCTGCAGAACTTTTCATTTTCCAGTTATGTTTTTATCCTGAGGACAAGCAGAGATAATGAACTTGCTAATGTAAACAATGAGGAGAAAACACTAGTTTTTATTTCAGGTGACCAGAACATGTGTGTGTGCAGTGGTGTGCTCTCCTAGGAGGGGTGGCAGATTCCTTCATTGTCCTGCTGTCTGCAGCCCAGTGGTTAGGGCATTTTTATGGAAGGTGGAAGATATTTTGAATTCTTTTTCACTGAGGAGTTTTTATTCTTGGGTTTCTTGTATTTTGGACAACCAACAACTGTTGGATGAAGTGCGTTGTTTTCACTGGGCTTACTTTCAAGGAAAAGTGAACCACTCATCTATATCCAAGAAGATAGCTCAGGCATCTGAAGCCTAGGATAGGGTTTTGGGATGTGAGGAAGAGTCTCACGTAGGAAGAAGGTGAAGTTTCAGACCTGATTGTGTTAAAGTCCTGTTGTAAATTGAACCAAACTCTCTGATGTCTCATTGACAGTAATGCTCTGACAAGAGTGTTTTTCCAGTCCGTTTCCTGCTTTTAAAAAATTTAATAGCAAAAGCAAAGTACTTATTCAGAGAAAAACAATATGCTAAGATCAACAGTGTAAAAAAGGTTTAAATCCTATGGCCAAAGCTGTTTTCAGATTGGTGATGTTCCCTAGACAATACAGCATATGTGCTGAACCCATGCCCCAATCATGCCTGTATATTACAGTCCTTTTTTAGAGCAGATTTCCACTGCACAGTTGCTGTCAGCCCCTATTTTTCATTTGCATGGTTCTTGTGAGCTGCTTTTCAGACTGCATCTTCCTCATCCAGACCTCACAGTGGATTTCCTTAGGCTTTACTTTTGCCATGAAGACGGGTGCATTTAAACCAAGAAGACAAAGCAGTTCACTGCTTATATGAATTGCCAATAAGTGCAAAAAGCAGGAGCTGCTTGGAGATGTGAATGTGGTGCCTGGGGACATGGTTTAGTGGTGGACTTGGCAGTGCTGGGTTGCTGTTGGACCCGATGTTCTTTGAGGTCTTTTTCAGCCTAAATGATTCTGTGGTTTATTATTAACATTATCATGTGCTGTAAGAGCACCATTCTTCTTTGGGCAGGTGAATGGATGGGCTTGGCTCCTCTGAGGGCAGGAGAGGTGACTGTAAATAATGCAACTGATATGGCAAAAGGTGCACTGGCAAACTTGGTAAAAGGGACCAGCCTTCCTGCTGGGAGTGTCACTGCCCTGCTTTAAGGGACAGGGCCATGCACTGAGCACTGCCACCACACCACTGTGGGGTTTATCTGTGGGTGACTGCAAACTTCTGTGGCCTTAGTCCAGGCTCTTCACAGAGTGTGAGGCTTTGGCTTAGAACCTGATGGGTTTTACCTGTCCAATTCTGCACTGGGAGATGTTTATAGAAGGTGCTTGAGCTGTGAGTGGAAGCTGCAGTAGAAGAGTTAAGTCAGCTCTGAACAGTGTTTCTAATCAGCCCTGACTTTGGCCAGCTTCCTGGGGCTTGTACAGGGTTTTTGAATACATGTATTTCTTACCAGCCTTACAGAGATATTTTTTTCTTTCTTTTTAACTTAATAGAAGCTTGTTCTGCTATTGACTATCAGACAGGTTTTATGACTAAATTATAAAACTTCTTTGGATTATCTTAGAGCACAAACCTCATATTTGAGTGGAACACCTGATTTACAATTGTAGAATACAGAAACTAGTAAGTCTCTCAACCTCTGACTTTTCAAAATAATTGTTGTGTCAAAAATAGACTGATAAGCTGTATCTCAAGGGATCAGTGCAGGGAAGAATCCTATATTCTCATTTTGTTTCCCCACCCTTATCAGACTGATCCTTTTCCTGAGTCATTCTGTATTTCCTTTTCCAGGATGCTTTATATTCAGAATCTTCAGATGTTAGTTGAATCAGTGTCAGATTTCCTGAAATAGATACTTCACCTTGTACATGCCGCACATTGCTTTCAAGGTCTTGATTCGCTTTTATCATATGGAAATCTTATGTTATTTTCACTTTCAGTTCTCATACAGTACCTGAAATTATTTTATGCAAGATTTCCTGTCTTTGCCTTATTTTTGCATGTGAGCTTTCCACGAGGGGCTGCTTTGCATGTAGGAAGAACTGATTTTAATTTGGCATGTACGGATGTGAATACAGCCCGAGATTGCACATGAGCTGTGCCCTCTTGTGTTCACTTGGAAAAGCAACCAAAGTATAAGAAAATAAAGCAAGCCTGAAATTAAGTTGGTTGGAGTTGATTCATCATCACACATCCTCTGCCTCAGATCCCTGAAAAAGTCTCAAACTGTGGAAACACTGCATTGAAGTATTCCAGAATTTGATGATTTCTCCCCTTCCCAGTGCTGGGCAGTATGTTAGATCCCTTTCATTTCCTTTTAAATGAAGAGAAGCAAAGTGTAGCAGCAGAAAAGACTAGAGTGCAGTTATAAATAAAAAGAGAAAATGTCTTTAAATTCATAGTTGGGTCATTTTCCTGCCCCAAAAAAGTAACATGCATTAATAGAACTTTTCCAAACTAAACCCTCTTAATTGTATTCTGTCAGTCTCTTTGTAGGTGATTTGATATACTTTGAGCTTGCCTGATGAAACTAGATGATCATGTGCAAGAATTCTGTTAAATTAATTATTGTAGGCTAACAAATATGGACACGAAACCAAAACACAGTGAATTGCGAGTTCAACTTGTTTTCAGCAGGGCTGTAGGTGTTTGTAACTTGTCTCCATTAGGTTAAAATCTATAATATAATAGCTAGAAATAGGGTTTTTTTTATGTTTCTCAAATTTCTGGTTTAGTTTAATTCACAGTCAAACACACTTATATATGGGTTTTCCAATGCATATTTAAATACTAACATTATATTGATAGGTCTGCTGTGCCCCTTCTTTCATGGTTTTTAGCTTTGTTTCCTGTCGAGATCTATGATATATATAAATTATGTCTTAGCTTGACCTCTTCTTTCACGTGGAGAATATATTTTGGTTTGCAGGGATCATTTTGTCATTTGCATTTCATCCTTTGATGAAATATCATCATTTTTTGAAGCAGTATTGTTATGTTTAGTGGGCACAAAGTTTTTAACTTGTGTTTTGGGGTTTTTTTTTAAGAATTATGATTACAGCAGACTTTTTTTTGTGGGCATTGCTAATTATCTACATAAATGTCTTTATATGTAACACCTCAGTAAGGACTTGTTATTGCAGGTCAGTTGTTACCTCCTGGTTCATAGTGCTGTGGCAGGGAATCAGCCTGGAGCAGAAACAGGGGTTTCCTTCAACTGGAGTGGCTCAAACACAATTTTAGGTGTCGTTAAAAGTCAGAAACAGCCAATTTGGCTGTGTCTTCGTGAGCTTTTTGCAGAGTCTAATCTGAGTTTCTTGTCACCCTGACTAATTTCAGCGGCTTTCTTTTGCAGGAAATTGCATTGTGTGCTCGCCTTGTAGGGGCTTGGACTCAGATAGAGAACGTGCGTATGAAATGAGATCATTTGCTGGCTGGGAATGAATGTTGTTTCATAGCTTATGTGGATACTCTGCTAAAAACTGAGATAGAGCTTGTATAAAGTTTGGAGTCAGAGTGCATTGTCGAATCCTATGGAAAATAAGATTTTAGTTTAAGGCAGAGCGAGACTTTTGAAGTAAGCAACTAGAAATTTTGGATGCTTTTATAAAAAGAAAAATATTTTTATGTATTTGAGAGGCTCAGTATTTAGATTGAGTTTGTGTAAAATTGAGCAGTGTTTATAAGAACTCTTGCCCATTTGGAGAACAACTGATGTGTCAATGTGTAAAAATCCTTATGCAAGAATAAGAATAGAAACCCAGAAGGCATCAAACTGATAATTCACTTTACTAATTACACCCAACATAAGAGAAACAGCTGCAGCAAGGAGAGTTTTTAATGCCCTTTTCCCTTCATCTCAGCTGGTGTAAATCCTATAGTCAGGTCAAGTTTGCTTCACGTTTATTTACTTGAATTGTGGGACAGTTTTGCTGTGTCTTATTAAAGTGAGAGCCCATCTCTGAGAAATATACTGTGCAGACCAAATCCTTGGAGATGATGCTTGTAGATCACACATGCTGTAACAAAAATGACCAAAAACCCCAACAAGCTTGAGGTTATCGGTGAAAACACTCAGTCTGATTTAATGTTAAAGACATGCTGAGGTAAATAATTTGTGATCTTTGCTTTTGTAACTGAAAAAGTTAGTTTAAGGTGTTTGTTTCCTCCCAAAGCCTAGAAACATGAATGTTTTGGAAACATGAGTTTTGTGTAAATTGTGTGTAAGCTTCACATGGATTAAGCTCTGTGCCTAAACCATGGAGTGAAATTGAGCAATGTGCCAAGGAGCAGTATGGGCTGTCTGTTTATAGCACCAGTTTCTATTATTGGTTTGTGGCATATTGCCTTGAAAACTGAGTTGATGGCAGGCCTCAGGACAGAATTGCAATTATTTATGTGTGACCTGTCCATAAACTGTGTCTCACCTGAGAGCTCAGAACACCCCATTAGCTCACAGTGTGGGAGGGCACCTACCTTCTGCAATTTTCAGAGACAAGATTTTCAGGAGAGGAGGAGTGGTTCCCAAAAATATATTTACTTCCACCCTTTCCAATACTCACTATATTTTGTGGAGGTGTAGGATGGCCAATAATAAAAAGGTTTTTTTTCCTTTGAGCAGATGATTGGTTTGAGATTGTCTTACTGCCTGGATGCAGTGTGGGCACATCCCAGGATAACAATGCCTGCCTGTCCCCCTATCATACTCCTCACCTTGGCTGCTGTTTTGATTTTCTTGCTTGAGATGTTCAAGTCCTGCACCTGAACAACAGATGTCTGTGGTACCTGCCAGAATGAATGGTGTATTTTTCATTGTTACTGCCAAGAGGTTTCTGTCTGGGATTGTTAAAGCTTCTTTAAGCAAAGGCAGTGAGTTGCTGTCAACAGGAATCCAGAGAAAGATGGGCAAGGAGTGCCACATGCTATCAGTGTGGAATTGGGGCATTTAAGAAAGAAACTGCAATTTCCTGTGTAAGTCTGCTTTTTGCCTCTTCAGCTGTTTCAAGGCATGTTAGCTTTGGATAAACTTATTTTTCTTCAAGTATCCAACATTATCTCATTAAGTTACCCACATATGCTTAAAATGATCGTATAACCTTTTGCTGCGAACTTCCTGATCCTGTGAATTATAGCACTTGGAATTGTTCTGTAGTTAAGTGAGTAACTAAAGCTTCTGCACTGGATGCTCAAATGAACAGAAATGTTGATTCTGAGAGCCAGCATTCAGCTCCTGTGCTTCTGTTGGTCTGTACAATGAAAATCACTGCCACTGTGGTCAGATAACAGTGTCGAGGCCATACTCCGTGACTTGAAATGTAGCAACCTTGTGAGACCTTGAGAAAGGATACACTGGGAATGGGAGCTGAGGAATGCCATTGCAGAATGCAGGTTTTCTGAGTGGGCAGAGGAGCTCTGCTCAAGTTTAGGCGTTGAAATGAACCCTTTGCTACCTGAAAAAGGATTTTTTGAAAAAGAGCTTTTGATTGTCTGTGGGTTGTAGTTAGACAGTTAATTCGAGTAGAACTCTTTCTAAAGCAGAGGGAAAAGAAATATGGGCTTACTTGTGGAATATTACCAAAGACATGGGAAAACACTTTGGTAGTTTGGGGCTGAACTCAGTGACCCTGCAGTCTATATATCCTTTAACAATGTGTATGCTTTGTGCATATAGATCATTGTAGAACTGATGCTCAACGTTGTTACATGGTTTCAATAGAAGCCCCAAGGGTCCTTTCACTCTTTATGCTCTGAGACAACTTGTTCACTGCTCTAGATCTAAGGGTTGGTTTGTTTGCTTTGTAGGGAGAAAATAATATGCTGTAACGTTTTGTCTTTTAATTTTGAGGTTTTCTTAATATTGTGGAGTATTCTCAGTCTGCCCAGAGTTCTTGGTTCATCAGAGCATGAATATAGAGCATAGAAGCAGCTTCTCTAGTGGCACATTCTCCCTCTGTAATTTCTACGTCAGCATTGATTATGATTGGCTTTCTTTGTCAGTGACACCAGATGTGATCCCCAGAGTAAACAAACAAATAAACAAACCCACTGAAAGAGATTAGATTAGATGAGATAATTTACATCTCACACACTTTCTCAGAGAGCAGAAAAGAGAAGAATGCCTGTGAGTTCTCAGGAACAAAGCTGCAAGCCCCAGCACACATGCTGCTTTAGTCTGGTTATAGTCCAGACTGCATTTTTATAGTCCAGATCTGCAGTTTTAAACATTTTGATGTTTAAAACTCTGCAGATGCTAGAATTGCATATTTCTGTGTGCCACAAGCTGCCCTCTCTGCACTAGTCTGGGGCATTTTGGGGTGACTGGATCCCAGAGGAAGGATCTGTCTGGTTTGCTCTGGGAGCTCCTAGTGAGTGGTTGGATGGTCAGACTCTCCACAAAATACAGGGGTCATCACCACTGTGTTTTGAAACATAAATGAAGGAGATGGCAAGCAACTTCCTGTGTCAAGCACCCTGAAAGTGGGACACACCACTCAAGTTTCCTCTGCAGCTTGGCAGCAGTGTGAGGTTCTAGATCTGGCTGTTGAGTCCAAGTCTTTACATGGTTACTGCTTTAGTACCCAACTTTTAGAACATCTTTCATGGGTTATAATTGTAATTCTGCTCCTAGTGTGCTACTGGTTTATCCTCTTTTCATATGTAGGTCTGTAAGAAATCAAAACATGTACATTGGTGTTAGCAGCAGCTTTCTTTTTGCCTGCATACCCGGATTTGATTTATCACCTTGATGTTGTCAGCATCTGACTCTAATTAACTGGATAAATGAAGCTGAGATCTTGACTGAATTAGCAGTTGAAGAATGCATCTTACCAGAAGCAGATGGAGAGAAAAAACAGTGTATTTAGTTTATGGCCATTCCCCTGGTTTATGGCCATTTCCTATTTTTAAGGGAAAAGTTCTGCCAAATCAATTCTTGTCAAATGCTAATTAAATTATAGTGATGATTAATCCTGATGTAAATACATTATTTCAGTGTTTAAGAGAGTTATAAATAGTTTAAAGACTTAAGAGACATTGTGAATACATACTTAATCTGGAGTGCATTTGGGAGAGAGAAAATGCCAATTAGATAATTCAGTGACAGTTTATGCAGTTTAATTTATCCTTTGTAAATAATGTCTGTTATTATTAGCCTCTGTTGTAGATAGAACTCAGCTAAATCTTTTTGTTGGTAAAAGAATTCCTTACAGTGACACTTACACTGTCCTCTTTAACATCTTTCTTTTCTTTTCTCGCTAGAAATCTTCCAGTTTTACAAAGAAACAAAAACAACAAACGCAAGTGTTGTCATTTCTAGGCTGGGGAAAAAGAAAGTGAAGCAGGAAGGCATTCCCTAGGGTCACTGAACATGCTGAGAACAAAATCCACGTCTGCTAGCTAGCTCCATATGGTGCCTTAAATGCTGTGGAAGGAATATACTTTCTATGGCATATGTTAAGAAAGTGGGCAAGCAGTGTCAGTGGTTGCATTACCCTGTGTCTAGCCTGTAACTGCTTTTAGATCCTGAGCAATGTGTGTGGGGGGGGAGGAAATGTGAAAATGTACCATGTGAATGTATTACATTGTTAATTAAAAGAGCAAAGGAGTCCCAAGTGTTGCTTTGAGACTATTTTATCTGCTGCAAGGAGAGGTCAGCCCCTCACTCAGCACCGGTGAAAAGACATCCTTAAAGAGGTAAGGCATCCTGGTGAAGAGCTGTTAACACTGTTGCTGTGCTGCAGAACTTGTTTTTCCCCAGCCAGACGCTCTGGTCACCAGTCAGTGCTCCTCAGGAATGTGTTTGGAGGCAACCTTCAGGGAAAGCTGCATTCGGGTTCCAGATTGATGAGGTAAAGCACCAGACCTTAGCATTTCCTTAGTCCATCACAATGGCGCCTGCAACACCTCAGTTCACCACTGTGCTGGCAGATGTATAAAACAAAGTTGGAGGTTAATTTATTGGTAGTGGAGAAAAGAGATCTCTGCTCCTTCATCTGCAGTATTCTATGAATTATATGCTTATGCAAGGTGAAATGCTGAATTTTTTCTATGCACCATAATTTACGATGCATTTGCTACTAACAGACAAGGAAGACTTGCCAATTTTCAGTCGTACACCTTATATATACAGGCTGGGAATAAATACTTTTTGGCTCTTTTGTCAAGGTCCAAATTTATCTGGAAATGAAATGTAAGGTAATGTTATGCAGCACCCATATGTGTAGCCTTTTGGCGGGAAAAAAAAGTTTATCTTTCTTGTCACAATAAATAAATGTCTTGCCATTGGAAGTAGAGTTGTTTCCAATAAACAAAAAAATCCTGGCAGTAAAAGTAAAAAAATCCTGTCTCTGCCATCCTATGGAGACCGATAAATGAGTGTGTGGAAGTGACAGCCAGTGCAGGGAACACACCAGTATCCCCTCATACATTTGCATCAATTACACAGGGCACAACACTGTGTCGCTGAGGGAGCATTCTGTGGTGGCCACCAATGTTTTCCTAGGTGAAAGGGTAATTATTTGGCTGTTAGTTCTTAATTTATTAATATCAGCACCAAATGTTAGGGTAAAGGATTATTCCAAACAGAGGATTATTCCAGTGACACATCAGCTGTGTGGAAGATGTAGTGATTTTGCTGCTGATAAGAAAAGCTATTAGTGTAAAGACAAAGGTCAGTTTGGAATCTCAGTGCTGTCGAGTGACATTTAAGGAAAAATGGGAAGTATAATGAAGCTCTGTACTGATATAACCTGGTACAAGTGTAACTTTAGGTTGCCATTGCAGCTAATAGTTTTGGTCATTCGAGTTTTGCAAAAGCAACAGTCGAGTGCCTGATCCAATTTATGTATAAATCAAAGACTTTCAGACTGAGAACTTGGATTGGACCTTGAAAGTCCCCAGATAAAAGCAGACTTTACCAAAGAAAATCTATTCAATCCTTTATGGTGTCTTATACTGTTTCTTGCTGTTTCTGTTTCTTCAGTTGGCTAAGACTGATCAACTTCTTTTTTTTCCTCTTTTTTTTTTTTTTAATGACAATGTTGACTTTTGAATGTGAAATAGCCAACATTTTGCTTTAAAAACCAGCAATACAAACACCAGTATTTTTGTGACTGGAATTCCTTGAGCCTGTAATCATTTCCCTAACTTCCTATGGATGCTGTACGTTCCCAAGTAGTGCTCATGTGTTGCATCAGATGTTCAAAAGTATGAACTGATTGGGGGAATCTTGGGGAGGGGGTTTCAGCTGGGGTAGAGTTAATTTTCTTTGCAGGGGCTGGTGTGGGGCTGTGTTTGGGTTGGTGCTGAACACAGAGCTGATAACACAGAGATGTTTTTGTTCTTGCACTGAGCCAAGGCCTGCTCTGCTTTTTGTGAGCTGCACTGGTGAGGGAGCTGGGGGTGCCTGGGAGGGTGGCAGGGGACACAGCCAGGACAGGTGACCCCAAGTGACCAAAGGGAGAGTCCAGGCCATGGGATGTCATGGTCAGTAAAGAAAGTGGGGAAGAAGGAGGAAAAGGGGGACATCTGGAGTGATGGTGCTTGTCTTCCCAAACCTTACCTGTAATGGAACCCTGCTCTCCTGGAGAAGGCTGAACTCCTGCCTGCCCTTGGATAGCATTGAATTAATTCCTTGTTTTGCTTTGCTTCTGTGCAGAGCTTTTGCATTCCCTACTAAACTCATGAATTTTCTACATTTTCTTCATCCCATTCCCTCCCCGAGCCCACTGATGGGGAAGTGAACCAGGGGCCACCTGATNAATGACAATGTTGACTTTTGAATGTGAAATAGCCAACATTTTGCTTTAAAAACCAGCAATACAAACACCAGTATTTTTGTGACTGGAATTCCTTGAGCCTGTAATCATTTCCCTAACTTCCTATGGATGCTGTACGTTCCCAAGTAGTGCTCATGTGTTGCATCAGATGTTCAAAAGTATGAACTGATTGGGGGAATCTTGGGGAGGGGGTTTCAGCTGGGGTAGAGTTAATTTTCTTTGCAGGGGCTGGTGTGGGGCTGTGTTTGGGTTGGTGCTGAACACAGGGCTGATAACACAGAGATGTTTTTGTTCTTGCACTGAGCCAAGGCCTGCTCTGCTTTTTGTGAGCTGCACTGGTGAGGGAGCTGGGGGTGCCTGGGAGGGTGGCAGGGGACACAGCCAGGACAGGTGACCAAATGACCAAAGGGAGAGTCCAGGCCATGGGATATCATAGGAAGTGAGGGAAAGGAGGAGGAAAAGGGGGACATTTGGAGTGATGGTGTTTGTCTTCCCAAACCTTACCTGTGATGGAACCCTGCTCTCCTGGAGAAGGCTGAACTCCTGCCTGCCCTTGGATAGCATTGAATTAATTCCTTGTTTTGCTTTGCTTCTGTGCAGAGCTTTTGCATTCCCTACTAAACTCATGAATTTTCTACATTTTCTTCATCCCATTCCCTCCCCGAGCCCACTGATGGGGAAGTGAACCAGGGGCCACCTGATGCTTGGCTGCTGGCTGAGGTTAAACCATCAGAGATGGAAAGGCTTAAAAGACTTTTTATTTTTTTTTTTAATATAGTATGTCTGAAAAATCAGATGGGTCACTTTATTCAGGTAATATACCTCAAAAAGTTGCTGGGAAATCAAATGCTTTTAATACTGTGCTAAACTTAAACGTGAAGCACAGAAGACTGTATTACAGCTTGTCTAGAAAGACAGCAGGTTCATTGTGTTCTTCTTGACTTTAAAAGCCAAGATAACTCCTAAAGTACCCTTCCCATTAGGCTGCTCACCAAGAGGGTTCTGATGATGCAGCTTTTTTTTTTTTTTTTTTTTGATGAGGAAAATCCATGTTCTATGAGCTAACTTGGACTTTACAATAAATAAAAAGTGAAAGACTTGGTTTGCACTTAGCCAAACGTCTGGAATATTATTTGTAGGTTACTTGTATGGTGGACAGCTATATGCAATATGGCATTCACACCTTGCATGTAACAGAGCACACAGCTCCTGAAACCCTTTGGTACGTGGACAAACCACAGGGGTTTGTTTGGGTTTTCTTATATGAAATGTTTTTGAACTGCAAGATCTATAAAATTCACTGGAACAGAGAATTGCTCATCCATTTCAATCCCTGAGCTCGGTTCACATTTTCATCAGATTATATCAGGAATAACTTGGCTAAGACTGAACATCCAAAGTGGAATAAACACAGCTTTCAAAAATCTAGAATCTAAGGGACAGTCTCATACTTGGTTATTTACTAGGTTATTCACCTGAAGAATATTTCAATTTGCTGTTACTTGTTTTTGTCTTCTGAGATCTGACCATGAGCTAAAATGATAACCCTTGCTGGTAGCTGGCATAAAGGAATTTATTTATCATGTTGCATCAACCTGACAAAAACAAACTTCTATTCAGTTTTTCTTGAGATGTTTGCCTTGTTGCGTGGGGTGAGCTCAGGAATCTTGCCTTCAAATACTATGGGTTTTTAGTTTAGTGACAGATTTATAATAATAAACTTGAGAGCCTGTATGGGAGATGGTGGGAGAGGAAGCGAAAGATATATGAAAAGCATTATTTGATTTTAAAACCGTGGAATTACTTCCTTGTCTAATGAAGAATGTAATGAAAAACATTAAGAAGCTGCTGCCTACCCCTGTCTCCTCAAGGCCTGTGGAAGAGGATTGAAGGGGCTTTGCTTTCTTGTAGAGGATTGCTGGGGCAGGGGGCTCATTGTGCACAGAGCCCATGGAATAATGGGGCAGGGACAGGTCAGAGGACAGGGATTAGCTGTCTGGGAGGAAGGCAGCACACAGCCAGGAATCCTGGAATCATCCAGGAAGTCTAAACACAGCCCAGTAGGTGCAACTGGAGCACTCCTAAAGTTGCTTCTCTTTCATGAGTTCAGTGGCTCTGCAAAACAGGCCCTCTTAGGGAACTGGGGCTGGATTTTAAGCGTGATTTTTAGACGTCCTACATTTCTTGATTATAAAGAGGTTTGTTTTTTATTTTCTAAAATATCCAAGTTCTATGTAGTATGGTAGGAAATAAACCTATTTTTTTCTGCTGAAGTTCCATTCTACAGATGTTGAATTGACTGAGAAAAGGTGATTAAGTTTGTGAGGTACTGTTTTCCTTGTCATAGACTAATTTTTATTCTCTTTTTTTCTCCATTTCTTCATTTGTATAAAAATTTTACAAGGCTATGTTGTTTGGAGTTTTTTTAAAAAATTACATTATTTTAGTTCCAAAATGTCTAGGAAGCCCTGAGCACGTTTCAGTCCTCCAGGTTTGGTCATGCTTAGCCATTTGCTAACTGCCAACGAGAAAACCACGGGGGGGTTGGCAAGGTTATTGACAACCTTTTGCACTGTGAGCACAGCCTTGATAAACTGGGCACTGCCCTTCAATCTGTCTGGTTGGAAAAGTCACCTGTGAATTTACATGAAACAGCAAACCAGCTGCTGTCAAACTGGAGCTCAACTCACAGCCTCACTCACCTGAAATGCTTCTGATGTTCCTAAAACAGCTGGATAAGCATAATGTAGGAAATACCTTGAGAGGGTAAAGGGAATAGGATCTAATGCATGTGATCAGCATTGCATAGCTTTCTGTTGCATGGGGGAAAAAAAAAAGGGTATTTGACTTGTGTTTTGCTTCACTAAATGCAGTTAAAGAGAAAATAATGGCAGTCCAATACCACGTGGGCAGGAAGTCCAACAGGTAGGATAAACAACTCAGAACAGAAGCACAGCTGAGGGAGGGATGAGTTGGGAATTCTGCATTTAGGTGCTTTAAGTGCTGCAAGGAATAGTAATTTATTTATTATGCAGGGCTGATGCACATTGATGCAGTTCAGGAATTCCACAGAAGTGATGCTGCCTTCCAAAGAGCTTGGCCTTCAGGAATGTTTTGCTTTGGCACAGCTGAAAGCGTCTCGAGGAGCACAGGTGACCTGCTTGACTAGTGAGGCTCCCTGTAAGAAGTTATTTTTTCATCCACTGGCGTAAGTCAGCTGCATGAACTGTTAACAGCCAGAAATTACTTTTATTAGGCTGAAAACAAATGCCAGGGCAGTCACAAAGGGTTGTTTTAAAACCTTGCACTCCACAAAGGATTCTTGTTTTGAATGTAACAACTGCAGTTCCTTTGAAGGCTGTTGTTTGATCATAGTGCTAGTTTGGGATCATTCTATTCCCATGAAACAAAATAAAAAGAAGATGTTCCCACAGAACAGGGTATAATGCTTGAAAACATATTCCTTTCAGGTAAGCTGAAGTGCCTCAGATTGATTCAAATGAGTGAAAAAAAATAACAGGAACCTGTACTAAAACACTATAAATGCAGAGCCATTATTCTGTTCACTCAGCCTGATGCATTTGTTCTTTGCAAATTATTTTGAGTGCATCAATGAGCATAAATAAACCGTATTTTAATTGAAATTTCAATTATCAGCCTAGAGAAATATATCAGAGGTGCTGCATTGCTAATGCTTATAGCACAAAGGTATGTTTAAGGAATGAGAAAGCCAGAGCTTGACTTGGGTGCTGTCATAGATGTTTGGATTTTCACACAACAGTGAGACCCTTCTGTTTAAGTGGCTTGACCTATGTTACTTGGAACAGGCGTTTTTGATTAATAAATCATTATGGAGCTTGTAATTCCTGCTTGAGCTACAGCAGCTCTATTTAGAAAAAAAGTCTGTTTCTGAAATAAATATTTCTAGTGCTGAAGAATTTTGAGTATATGGTGCCAATAATTAATCACTGCTGCTGTTATTCTTCTCTTTTAGTCAGAGTTTTCCTAGCTTTGGCTTTTGGAGACTGCATCCTGATTAGGTCTTTTGTTTCTGGATTAAAGATCCACAGCTTGTTAGAAGCTTTTTCCTTGTGCGAATATCTGCTCATCTCTGATGAATTCTCTTCCTCACTGCCAGCTGAAACAGCACATTGATTAGAGTCTTTCCAGGCTTCTCTCCCACAGTGGATAACTTACTGGGAGCTTCTTCTAGGCTTTTATGAGTTAAATATCTGTTAAAGCAGCACTGTGCAAGGTGTACTTTCAATTCTTTGCATTGATTCACTCTCATCACTGAATCTCCTCAGGATTTTTGCTGTTTGTACAAAACGAGTTTTGCTCTAGGAATTTACTTCCTGGTTTTTACTAATCATTACCTCCAAATAGTGTAATTATTTGTGGGCTTTTCAGGCTGTGGATGAGGTTGTCATCTTGAAAGTGATCTGCATCTTAAGGCATTAACTTGTATTTGATAATATTAGCATCCAAGTGGATTAGCTGGCTTGTGTAAGTGATCTGGCCCAAGTCGATGACTTCTGTTAGTGATGTTATATATATTGCTATCACTGATATTATGTCAACCCTTTCTCTTCCAGTCATTGATAAAAATAGCAGCACTGGCCCAAAGTCTCTGAGACTGCTAAAAATATCCCTCATAAATAATCCTGCATTAATTTTTTTTTTTTTTTTTTGTGATCTGTCTGCACCGGTTTTCAGCCTTTGTGGTGAACCTCATTAATTTTTGTATACAAATGTCGCTAATGAAATGCCATACTTTAAAGAAAACATCATGCAGTCACATTTGTTACAGACCATAGTTAGTGTCAGCCCTGTTACCTTATCAGTTGGGTTTGCAGTGTGTATTTTAAAAAGTTTGTCAAGCTCTGCTTGCCACATAACTGTGTTGATTTTTTTTAATTATCCTGTTGTGCTTTAGTCCTCTGTGCATGGACTCCCTTTTCATGATTTAGCTTTCCACTGATGTTATTCTGTCTAACCTGTGATGCCTTGGAGTGGCTACCTGAAACAGATGCCAGACAAAATTAAGAGAATAAAAACATTTTTTATTATTATTTATTATTATTAGAAGCAAAGAAGGACGTTTATTGAAGGCCTTCAACAGGTGCACCTTGGGCAGTCAAAGCCTCTGAGGGGCTACACCCAAGGATGGTAATGAGTTTTTCATACAGTTTCAAGTTTGGTCCAATAACATATTAATTAATCCTCCAATTACAGTTTCAAGTAATGGAGCCATTTAGTCCAAGTTTGCCCCCCCTGCCTCCCAATTCACTGTTTGCAGCTCTTGGGGCCTGAGACAATAAGATGTCCTTGAGTTTCAGGCCTGGAGAGGAATTGTTTTGTCTGAATAAAATGGGAGAACATTAGCTGACAGGCCATGGAGTTTTAGAGTTATACACTAAATTAGTACAGGATCTGAAAAATAAAAGCTAAATCCTAAGGCATTACCTGTAGTTAATTGGATTATTTGCTATTCACCATTTTCAGGTTCTTGTTGCCTAGTGAGTGGCAGTGTAGAAAACACTTCCCCTTCATGATAAGGGAGTAGTATTTAATTTCTTTCCACTACAACTATGATTGCAAGAACC
Organism: Rhadina sibilatrix; assembly: GCA_013400275.1. Classification (NCBI taxonomy): domain Eukaryota; kingdom Metazoa; phylum Chordata; class Aves; order Passeriformes; family Phylloscopidae; genus Rhadina; species Rhadina sibilatrix. Next base: position 66,067 of record VWYO01013544.1, on the reverse strand, counting down.
TAAGGGTTGGAAAACAAAACAGTAGCAAAACCAAAATGCAAAAATGCAAATGCAAAACCAAACTAGAGCCAAAGGACTGAGCCAAGCAAAGCTATACCTAATGTGATCTGAACTAAATACAGACACACTGCTGTGGGATGGTGTTTGGCCTTCACAAACTGGCTGTGGGTCTTGGGTTCTCTGCTGTATGAAACAGGGTTGAGTTACTGTGCTGATCACTTTGTGTGCTGGTCTCTGAAGGCAGGCAGTGACCCACACTGCACTGGGAGAAGCCTCCTGGCATGCATTAAATGTCCTCACCGATGCATTGGGGTGGTGCATTCAGAAGGAGGGGAGCTGCTTCAAAAACAAGGCACCAATTCACCTTTCTGCTGTATTTTGTGAGAGGCGTTGTGTTACCAGATACACCAAGTGGGTTTGGATCCCCCTGAATTCTGTATGTAAAAGAAATTAATTCTTCTGTGCTTTACAGTCAAGTTCAAATGTTCTCACAACAAACTTTAGCTTGAAATCTCTCCCTGCTAATTCTTTTACTGGATGAGAACAGTCATGGCATGTTTTGCAGTCCCCTACCAAAACAATTTTTCTTATGGAAGTCGAGGTACATCTTGAATACTTCATGAGCTGATTACTTATTTATGACAGTTATGGTTTCATTAAAAATGGCACTACCTGCTGGGCAGCACAACTATGCTTTTAACAGTTTTTATCAGGTTGTTAAAATTACACAGATGATGAATATTTCAATAGTGAGAGAGAGCAAAGCATTTAACAAACTATGTTGGTTGGAGAATTTTACGCTGCCTAAAATAGTAATGCCTGCTAATTTGTGTAAATAACTAAAGCTGCTTATTAAGAAGGGGAAATTAAAGTTTCCCAAAGCAATTTCAGCAAGTCAGAAAGGTGACTATTTTGAAAAGCCAAATCAGTGTTAAGAGATCATTTTAGTCTGCACTGGACATAGCAAAATGAGTATTTCAAAGGAGCAGATGTAATCACAGGGAAAACTTAATATCTTAATGATTAAGTTATCCTTCCCTCCAACCCCAATCAATAATGTGATTAGTGTACACTGGTAAAAATGTTGAGTTATGGGTAGCCTATTTGTTATTCATTGAATATGATTGGATTCGTGAGTATTGCTTGTATTTACAACATGAATTTTTATTCATGAATTTACTTAGTGTAATTTTAAGGATTTCCACTTGGTGGAGCTTTATGATTGAATTTTTAATATATAAAATTCTAAATATTTGTGATTCAGACTTAATAACTTCTCCACTGTAATGAAAAAAATAAACTTGAGAAAATGAACTGAAGTGTAAATGTTAGGAATTTATTGTTCCCTTTCACTTGGATCTTGGATCAAACAATGATTTTTTTTACAAGGTATCATTATGCTACTTGAGACATCGTTTAATGCAATTAGTTTTAATAATTTGAAAACAGGGTGGCATAATAGCTCTAGTAGGTACTGATATGTATATTCTATTCACAAGTTAATACTTCCCCTCTGTAAATATGTGTATAGGTATACATATTATATATTTTAAAAAACCCTCCAACATTCTTAGTTAAACTAGTGAAATAGTGTAAAATTGTCTTTTATTCTTACTGTGTAGGGGTTTATTACATTCTGAAGGATTCTAAAGAATTTTAGAAATCACTTTCTCAGAATAAAATGCCTGAAAAGATAGAAGACTTCTCACTAGAATGCAAGGAGGAGCAATGTAAGGTTTCTGTCCTCAGAAGGACTCAAAACTAGACTGGACAATCCAGAGGACTGGACCAAGTATCTTTTGGAGACCCCTTTCAACCTAAATGATTCTGCAAAGAAAACTTTTACCTGTGAATTGTGATAACAGGCACACAGCCACTAACTTGATGGCCTCAGGTTTTGGGGTGATTGATTTGTTCCGTGGAAGATTTTGGAACAAGTAGCATTTCGATAGCACTGAGGAGGGATGGGTAATAATCAATTTATAAATGAGGAGAGGGCTGTCTCCTGGGAGCAATTAATATGCAGTGTGTGATAGCATTGTTTTACCCATCGTCAAAATATATCTGCATAAAATGTAGCAACATTTCAACAGCCATGGCAGGTAATGAGCAAGGGCCTCCACACATCTTTGCAACCCACATGAGAACTGTTGTGGGAGATTTCAGTTCCCCCCTTATGGATATTACAGATAATTTGAAAAGAAGGTTACTGCTTTCCTCTTTCCACCCCATTTTTTCCCATTTTCTGAGAGACTTCCACTCCTTGTGTTACTGATTCAGGCTAGTCTCTCGTTCCCCAGACTTCTGAGTTGTTACCTTCTCTTCTCAGAATTTAATATCATTCCTCTCAGATAGTGTTTTGGGTTATTTTTAATATTTGCAGTATAAATAAAAAATTACTTTTTTTCACTGTGATTTACCAACAAAAGGACAAAGGAAAATTTAATGCTCTGCAATACTTAAGTATAAATCTGATGAGATATTCTCTTTGTTGGTTTTCTTTTGCCCTGTTTGTCTCTAAGGTGGTCAAAATTTATTTGTATACATCCAAGAATTTAAATTAAAACCCCAAACAAACGAGCAAAACCACCCTCCCCCAAACAAATACCCCTCAAAAAACTCCAACCAAACCACAAAAACCAAACAGAAAAAAACCCCATGTTTGGGTTGTTGTTGTCTTAATTTTTCAAAATTAATGATTGCTGTTTCCAAATATTCTTGGCTTTAAAATCTGAAGTAATATTTTGAGGAGGAGGAATAATAACTAAAAAATTTTAATTCCTGCTTTTAAAACCCACTAATTTTCAATTGCAAACATGAGAAATCCACGCAGCAGGTAGAGGAAGTCCCCCAGATCCTGGGTGGGTAGGAAAACGTCTCTGCGGGTTGAGAGAGAACCTGAACGTCTGACAGGCATTGTCTGAAAATGTCACACAGCGACGGGAGCAAACCGAAAAGGAAACCAGGTCATGTTGGCTGGGGCTGTGCTGGGTGCCACACAGACGCGGTTTGATTGCCTTTGAAAGAAATCCCTTCGGATCCCTGGGGCGGAGCAGTCGAGCTCGTGTGCCGGGCTCTGGAGAGCCCTGCTGGGGACCACGGCGCTGCCTGGACCTGCCCGTGCCTCCAGGTGCCCGCAGTGCAGAGCGGAATAAACTGCTGCCCTGCCTCTTTCTCCACATCAGCCAGAGTGGGTGCTCCCTTCCCTTTCTTCCCCTTCTTCTTCCCCTTCTTCTTCCCCTTCTTCTTCCC
>VWYO01013544.1:23757-60392 GCA_013400275.1 Rhadina sibilatrix | reverse complement strand
CAATTTCTTTGTTGATGGAAAACAGTTGGGGTGTTGCACTTTGGCTGTACTAGTGCCTTATCAGCATTGCTGCAGTTCTTGGTCAGATGACATAGAGGGGAATGCTGGTGCAGCTGCTGCCTGCACTTGGTGTGTTTGTTTCTAGGTGGGAAACTGCTGTGCCAGGACTCTGTTGCCTACAGCTGCAAAAATCCACACCCAGCCATAATACTCTGCTAAATGGCAAGAAATTGGTGTCCCTGCCTGTAGGAGAAGGGAATCCAGGTGATTGCCCCAGATAAGTCACAGCTGTGTTAATTACCCAATTTGGCCTCACCCTTGATGAGTCCCAGCTGTATCCAATAAAGGTGAGTGTGATAAAAGGGACTGGGTGAGCTGGGGAGGGGAAGCATGAAGGTGGAGGGACCTTGAGGGTCCTCTTGAAGAAGCAGGATCCTGGGGAAGGAGAATCCGTGGTCNATGGCTGAGCTGTAAAGAGGAATGAGCCAGAGCCCTTTCCATGCTTTGATAAACAAGGAGTCTGTGTCTGGGCTCATTCCTCCTCTCTAACAACAGGGCTGCTGCAACACCTGCCCACAAATGGGGTATTTCTCTGGAGTTGCAGTGCAGTGCCTGCTGTGTGGTATAAAGGCAGAAGCTGGGTACTGTGCCTCAGTGTGGCAGAGCTTTGGGCCGGGGTACCAGCAGTAAGAGAGCAGTGCTTTGGGTGAGACCATGGGGCTAAAGCTGGGCTTTAGCCTGCCTTAGATAGAGCAGAAGGTGGGCTGCAGTGGCACAATAGAAGGACAAGGGGAAGACAAATCTCAGTGCATTGCTTGAGTTAATTCTGCAAAATGCTGTGTGTAGTGGATCGCAGCTGAGTAGGTTATTAGGGATGATTTACAAGCCCTAAACAGAGTCTGAGAGCGCCTGTAGCAGAAGACTTGAGAAATGCATAGCTCTGGTTTTGGTGGCCTGATTTGTTATGCTAGCCCCAGTTACCAAACCTACAGGTGTGCTGTTTGCTTAATATAGAGGCTGTGTTGGTTCTTCACTTATTTTGTTCATTGCAAATGAAGAATTGCCATAGCAACTATGTGGTGCAGGTTTTTTGGTATTTTAAAGGCTGATTTTTTAACTGTGATGTGAAAACTGAAGTCTCTTCACTCTTCAGATAATGGAGCAAAATTCCTGTAAATAAAATTGCTGCCTTGTTTTTATATTGTTTTCCTGCACAGTGGTATCTTGACTCTTCTTTAATTTCCCAGTTTGTTTCATGTATAACTCTTTGCTTGTTTATATTACTCTTAATCAGCCAGTTAGGAAAGTAGTCAGAATCTGGGATTTGTACTGGTGTTCTATTGGTATCGGCTGCAGCTAATGAGCTCCCAAATATTTAATGAAAAAGATGCAACTGAGAGGTGGGTTTGCTTATTTGGAGTTGCAATAATTAATAGAAGCCACATCCTAAATCAACTTTTTTTTTTTTTGGACAGCATTTGCTCTCTTGTGTTACTTCTGTTCCACTTTTTATCAAAAGCAGAAGTTAAAGAAGGGAGCAAGAGCAATTTCATCTACATAAGCTTTTCTAAACTCAGAGGTATATTTGAAGGCTTCATAACTTGATGATATAAATTACTGGTTCACATGTAATCTAAGATTAACACATTTAAGTACTTGTGATAAGTTAATATTGATCCATAGAGAAAGATCTGATGTTGATGAGCTATTAAAACTCTTCTGTGTGATCTTTGTGTTGAAAAAGATATATATATATATATTTTAATTCAGTTGTACTAAAGCAAAGAATGCAGGCTGGGCACACTAGAAATGTTTTTTTAAATGCCATTTGCTTTCAATTGCTACATCTTGCTTCTTAGGAAATGACTCATTCTGAGGTTTGGCTTGCTCGTTTTTGTTGGAGATTCCATAAAATGTGTGAACACTTCAAACTTTAAGAGTAAATGGAGAAAAGAGGACACAGAGGTTGAACCCTTGCACAGGCCATCTGTCAGAAGGGATTCCCTGGGCTTCTCTCCCAGACAAACACATTGCCTACTGCTTTGAGTAGATTTGCAGGAGACAGACAGAAGCTGGGTGATGGTGTAGAGGAGACAGCAGGGCAGCAATGCAGGTGACAAGGAGCAGTATGTCACACCTAACTCCCAATTTAGCACAAATGCTTTCCAATATCCCATGGAGTAGTAATGCTTTTGGTAACATTGCTTTGACATTCAACAAGTTTCAGCTCAAGTCAGCGTTAACCACTCAGGGGGAAAAAAAAAATATATATATATATATATATGTGGTCAATGTTTGAGTCTAGGTTTTTGTTTTTAAATGAGAAATGTTGCCTGTAGAAAGCTTCTTCGGTGCTCTGTTACCAAATCCAGAGGCTGCCCCATCTGCACAGACAGGAATGCCTATAAATATTAACAAATGAAGCATCTCTGAGGTCAGGGAGAAGTATCACCTGATTTAGAGTGAAAGGAAGTCCTAGGAGGACTAGTTTCTAATTTGTGCTAATATGGTCAGTCTCTGACAGAATTGGGAAATTTTTATCTGCTGACTTGCAGTTTCCTGCTTTAGCAGAGAGATTGCTCTTCCTCATTTATGTGTTTTTGTTTGGTTTTTTTTTTTCCCTTTCTGCCTTTTCTTTCATACCTGTTTCATACAGGACATTGCAAGGCTGTGTTGCAATTTCATACATGAATTAAATGCCATATACAAATATAAAATATATTTAAAATATAAAAATGTAATTTATATAATATATATTTAAGCAGAAATATTTTTAAATATAAATATAGGCACAAGTAGATCTTTGCATTTTTTAGGTATCAATTTGAACCTACACACTTAAGAGTAAATTTGAATCCTCAGGAGTAGTAGTTTTAAGATCTTCTTTTTCTTTCAGCTGCAGTATCTGTGCATTTCACAACTGAACAAGTAAAATATCTGACGTATAAAAGGTAGCATTTTTAACACCATGAGTGAACTAATGCTTACCCAGCAGAACTGCAAGACATTTGGATATATGGGAATTTGAGTTAATGATGTAGAAATTGTATATATGGACTGCCTGGGAAGCAGGCTAAATGGCATTGGGTCAGTTTTTGCATAAAAACGGAAAGAAAATTAGTTTATTTTATGGGCTTTGAGGTATTTTGTTAGCTGTAGTGATTGTAACTTAGAAAGCATTAGTTAAGAATTAAATAATAGTGCTTTGCATGCTACTAAGGGAGAATTTTCTTCCATGCTTAAAATGTTCCCCTAATGTCTATGTATAATTTGTTCTTCCAATGTCATTTTTTGGTGTTAAGTGAAGAGTTTTCTTAGGATAAACATAAATTAGAGGAGCCTGGTACATCAACTGTTGGCGCTGTAAAAGTCATACTGCTAATTGTATATGATACAATCTCTTGCCCAGAATGTTGAAGGCATTGCTGAAATAAGGATGTGACTTGCTATGTCTTTGATCTTTTTTTCCTGCTTTCCTAGGTCAAAGTTTAGTCAGGTAATTCTTGATTTCCATGGCTTTTTAATTCCAGGTATGAACAGTAAAACTTTTTCACTTCAGCTTTTTGCTGCTATTTAATGAAATGTAGATCTGGTATATTGGTGGCAGAAAAAATTAAGTATTTTTATAAATGATCAATTTTCTTGATTTTTCTTTCACGTGTTTTGGACAAAGTACTGCAATTTGTTTCTTACAGCTAATGCAAGATTGTTTGTTGTGATATGAAAATGCAGAAATAGGATGACTTTTCTTTAGAAACTATAACATACTGAATTGCAAGGCTGCTCAAGTATGTATTATGATCTTACTTTATTGTCCCAGCCTTCATATCTAGTTTAGATTTCATCTTTATTCTGTCCAGATTCCTTACTCATATGTTAAATTGTTCCAGGGATAGATATCTTCCTGAGATTAAATGTATGTAGGGAGTACAAGTGCATGTCTTGGGGGGAGAGGAGAGGTTTATTTGATTTGATTTTTGTGTTGTTACTAAATAGAAGGCAGATTTTCATTCTCCTCTGATGGATTTTATGAGCTCACACTATGGTAGTCCGGAATGAAATTAACTCACAGGGTGATAAAACTGGGGAATATTGTTGTACTGAATATTACAGATGCTCAGATGAGGGAGCTATTGGCCTAATAGAAGGCTGGTACTTGAGAAAGCTTGGGAAAACATTCTATTTAGAGACTACTCTGCTTATATGTCATTTTCTGTATTTATCTGACCTTTTGCTCGTTCTTTATTACCAGGGCAATTTACATAAAATAGGATCTATGCCATTTATGAGTTCATGTGCTCCTGCTGCTTATTCTTCCCTTGAAGTTCTAATCCTTTGTGGCATTTCACCCCAAAGCACTTTACAGTAATTGCTAATTGATATAAAAGGATCACTTCATCCACCCCTGACATGTAGCACCTCGGTATTGAAACTCAGAAGCTGTTTAACAGTGAGCAGTAGGACTACACAACGTTTTCAGGAGGGGAAAAAAAAATAGCCCATCAGCCTGAAAATGGACAGGCTATTTACATAGTTAGGAATTAGCTGCAATATCCATTTCAGGACTGAGTTAGGGTTCATATTCCTGGGCTTCAGACAAGAGACCCTTGGTCACAAGCAGAGGACAGATAGGCTGTGTTACATTTTATTCAGAAACCAGCACCTCTGGAAATACCTCACTCTTGGAATTCAGTATATTTTCCTATAGCTTGTGAATTGGATCAGCAGAGACTTAGAGGAGAGGCTTTTGCTTTACAGGATCTCATTGTGCTGTGGCTTTTGGGGTTACCCTGAGAGTTCTCAGTTAGGGATACAGTTGCTACCTTGGCATGTAAATAGTGGCACTGTGGAGTTAGGTGAGAGAATGCCTGTAAAGAAAAGTTGCTTTACACAAGCTTAGGCTGGGAATGGCAGCCTCAAAGGGAAGTAAACTCCAGGAAAAATCCTCCAGAAGTCCTCAGGGAATGATGTGTGCTTTCCAAAACTCAGCCTTGAAGTGTGGTAGTCCTCATGGCTGCACGGGAGCTGCTGTACCTGTCCGAGAAGTACAAAGGTGACTTTTAATTTATTGAAATAGGCCATAGAGAGAGGTAACACAGAACAAGCCTACTCTTTTTAAGTCAAAAGATCTGCTTGAAAGACAGGAGAAAACAGCCACGGCAAGTGCAGCGGAGTTGCTAAGGTGTGGATTAATAACTGAGGTTGGTGTAGATGCTGCTACTTGAAATAAGGAGATAGCTGTCTTTCATGGTGTACCCTCTGGCTGCTCTCATGGCTGCATGACAGGTTTGATAGCACATTTGCCCCACTTGTTGGATTCAGTATTATTTATGCCTATATTACCTGTGTACTCCTGAGTGATTTCATTAATTTGCTGTATAACTATGTAGCAGTCAGTGGCATTTAATTTATTTTACTGATTTATGTCTACCATTTAAAAAAGAAAGCCTGTACAAAGCTTTGAGTGACATGATGGTAATTAAATTTTAAATAACTATAAATTAAAATATAACTGCAAGTTAAAGTTAACTATCAGTTAAAAATAAACTTCACAAGCCAGCAGTCTTTGCTATTCAGAGAGGTGGTAATTTATCAGCAGTCAATCTGCAGAAGCTGATTGGGTCTCAAATGGTACTTGAAACCTATCAAACTGGGTAACTTTAAAGGATTTCTACTTCTTACAACTTTCATATCCTCTTGGTCTGAAATTACCAGAGTCCTGGGCATATTTGGGATGTCCAGTTCTTTAGGACAAGTCTCTTAAACACACTCCACAAAGTGTAGAAGTGGTAGGCAAACACAAGGAGAAAACTCTTTCCTTCAACTAAGTTAATAGATATTTATAATTAATATATTAAGTTCTCGCTTGGAGTGACTCATGCACATTCTAGCACATTTGTCACACACTCAGTGTTTATAATGCTGTAAATTCTTGTTAAGGCAGGAGTCAGCCTGTAAGCCATTTCTTTTAAAAGTGAAAATCTTATCCTGTGCTTGGAACCAAAGTTATGTGAGCCTGCTAGAAAAGCTTTGCTTTAGAAATACTGTTTTCTCAGGAAGCTGGAGAAAGCACGGGAACTTTTTTGTATTTTATAAGGGCCTAAGAATAAAGTGAAGGCTTTGTGACCTTTAAGTGAAGCTTGGCTGTTAAATTATTAGGATTATTTCAAGCTACTCCTAAATTCTTCTATCCTGAATCTAAGAGAGGAATGGTTCCAGGGAGAAAAACATTGCAAATGCATTAATAGAGATGTAATGTCAAGAATGGCCATGTCTGTGAAGGGAAAATATCAGCCTATGCCTATACTTTTTTTCAAGAACTCCAGGATTTCTTTGACTGATTTTTTGCCTGTTGGGGCAAAAAAAAATGTATATTGTGGTATTTTTTCTGGTTCATCTTATACAACACAACGGGACTTATACAATAAAATTAAATTCAGCCTCCTGGTGTAGTGAGGAAGGAGTCAGCAGTTGAATCAAAGTGGATATATCCACCAACTAAAATCTGGAAAATGCTCTGGCTTAGAGGGAAAGGAGAAACTTAGAGTAAATAGTAAATGCACTTCGTTGTTGGTGGTACTTCCACAAATAGAGAAGTTTAGTGCTCAGAAGACCTCAGACTATAGAAAACGAGGCTGGATTTAGGAAGGTCAGTTGTTACTTTTTCCTGATCTGTTTGTTGTAGTCCAAGCTTAGGAAGTTACTGCCTGGTAATACCAGTATATTATCAAATGTATTCAAGATTTTTATAGCTTTGTTGAATAAAATAACAATTTTTTTCCTCTGGAATGAAGATGTTTTGAGCTGGAGGTGGGAAGATAGATGGTATGTGGGTGATGGTGATGTGAGTGCCAATCAATAAATCTGGAGAGCTAAGAGTGTTTTCTTTTTTTTAAGCAAACTTTACTCATCTGTCCCAGCCACTGGTCAGACTAGGGGTATCCACTTTTTAGTTTTCATCCAATGTTTAGAAGATATCCTGCTACTTTGTTCTTGCCAAATAAACTATTTAATGGTCACCCAGTAATGACATGTAAATATTTCAAGTGGGAAAACTTACGTTTTGTGGAATGGTAATATTTTTTTTCTTGTCAGTCTGAGTAAAGTGGTGTGGATCACGTAGTACCTTTCACAAAGATTAGTTTTTGACATGTAGCACTTAGTCAGGTTATTCAGTGTGAAATTAATTTTGAGCAGTATGAAACACTGATGCTTTTTACCTGATTGTTTACCCGATGCTGTATCACTTATAAATAATGAAAGAGTGGTGATATTTGCTTTGTTGCAGAAAGGCTAATTCTGTTTCTCTTTTGGTTTTAGCTTCTACACTCTTCCCACCCCCCCCCCCCCCCAAACTGTATTTTTAAAGCAACATTATTTATGTCGAGTTTCAGGTTTCTGTTTGGCCAGAAATCCCATGGGAAAGCTGTGGAGTCCTTCAAGCCTCCACCCTTCACAAAATCATTGTCCAAAAGGGAAGAAACTCAGACCAGAAAGGCAGGGATTTGCTGAAGAGGTTGCTGGTGGGTCTTCCTCCATTAGAAAATATTCATTTCAGTTCCTTGTGTGACTGAACACTACCACGTGCTCATATTTTGAAGGTTTCCACAAAATGCTGTAGATGTCTTGATTCCTTCTGAGCAGATGGATGTTTCTGAATTGTAAGAACAGCCACTAATCACTCAGCCTGGACCTGATGGGGAAAAATTTCCCCTTAATAAGAAATAGTTAGGGAGAATGGAGTGTGGCTGAGTGCAGAGTTGGACACATCCTACTACAGCAGAGGGTAAGTTGAAGCATGCTGATGTGCAGTCTGTAATAACCACCTGGTTGGCAACTTAGAAATCCCTTGGCAGCTCTGCTACTTCTGCAGTATTTCTTCTGTTTCAGCTGTAGTCTTAAATAACTGATGGAGTCCTTTTAAGCATGATCTGTGACAAAGAAACCTTGACATATAAAAAACGTTCATGGTAAACCCATTTTAAGTTTGCGTAAGTTTTAAGAGGCATCAGCTTCTTTACATAAAATTACCATTTTTTTAAATCAGAAGTGGGGTGTGATGGTGCTCTCTGAGTTCTTAAATATGCATAGAATATCATGACTTTTCACTGACTTCAAAAATTGTACAAGATCAGTAGGAACATGAAATTCTTTTGCACTAGCATCAGATTTTTTGAATAACGTTAACTCACACCAAACCCTGTGGAGTAAGTTACTCAACAGAACTGCCAAAAACCTCTTCTCTGGTGGCCCTCAGATGTTCTGTTTGCATTCTCTCCTATTACACACATGTATAATGTACATCCAAATAACAAACATAATGTTTCCTCCTTCCATTGCATGACTTGCTCACTGAGGCATAGATGTTACTTTTTTCTTTCAGCATCAGTGGCATGCAACAATTAGCTGCAGTTAGTCACACCTCGAAGTTTTTGAACTTCTTGTAGATACCTCAGTAAAATTTAGGCTTAGCTGAAGACCAGTTGGATTTCCAAACGTTTGAGGTGGTTTTAGTGTTGGAGTTAGATTCTGATGTCATGCTCAGGCCCAAAATGTGAGGCATTATTTTCTTGGCATCAATGAGGATATGTTTTTCATAGTTTACAGGTGTTATTGAAGGTCTTCTGGAAGCATCAACTGCTTGAATAATCTGCAGATAGGAGGATGAATAATAATAATACCACGGGATCATATTTGCCTATCAACAATGCTGCGTGGGTTCTTTTTCTGGTTGTGACACAAAAGAATTTGGAAATCTTGCATTCTGTTTGGGCACTTTGATGCTACTTTTTCTTCATAAAAGTCATAAATTAGGCTGCTTTCCCACACAATAGTTTCTTGGAACACGTGCTTTCTGAAGCTTCTTCTGCAGTTTCTGATCACTTAGCACCATTGGTGTAATTCAGGTACACCAGTAATAGAAATCAGTTTGTGGCAGAGGTTTAGCACTCAATGTATTAATGGGCCATGGAAGAGAAAACCCAGTTATGTAAAAATTCACAGAGTGACCTCAAAAGTCAGTAATAGGGAATGTCAGCCTGTCAGATTGCATTATTAGGATGAGCTCAGCCTTATTAAGTGCACTTGAGTTCTGCAAATGATGATTCATCTCCCAGGTGCTGTAATGCCCACTCACTGGACCTCAGTGAAGGTTTTCCTTGATATCTGTTCTAGAAATTAGCTGTCAATGACTATTGCAGGAGCTCCAGGTTATTCACTTCTAGTTACAGCCTCTGTGTGGAGCTTTTGGAACATGGGATTGATTTTTCTTCTCTTTTCCACCTTTTCTTTCCTCCCTTTATTGGCAAGTCTAACCTGGAGTTCATCCGAGTCTAAAAAGAGCTGGGGTCAACAACATCTAGGAAAAGTAATATTGCTTTTACTGGCTTCTTTACTCACACTTGTTATGTGACTGAGGCAGTTAAGGTAATATATTCCCTTCTGAATATGTAATTAAGTGTCCACTGCTGCTTAGGAGCTCTCCAAGTGACAGATTTCCAAGTCAGCCTTAGATGCCTTGTTGCTTGAGCATGTCCTCAAAGGACCTTCTTCAGCCTTTTAAGGCTTTTAATTTTAACTAGTTTTCATTTGATTTTGGTAGAATTAAGCAGCTGGACTCCAGAACCCCATACAAAGGGATTTCATCCATTTTGCCATGATTTCTGATCTCTGCAAAGTCCATTTGTCACTGGAAGATACACCTAAAGAATTTCTTGCTGATATTTTAAATGACAATCAATATATATTTGTCATCCTGTCAAAGCATACCCATGGTGTTTGTCAGTTCTCATATTGTAATTGCAGTGTCTGGGTATTATTATTATTTTTTTTAAAGTAAAGAAATTTATTCTCTATCTTTGATAGTGTGATGAGAGCTTGAGGCTTCAGTTTCTTTCTTGAACTCGTATTTTACCAACCTTTCATGCTGGTAGTGCCTCCCTGCTCTGAGGATAGGCAGAGTTTCCTTTTCTTGGCAAGTTCTTCCATTAGCTCTTTGCTTTGAATTAGTGACTGACCTTAGATTAGCAGTGTTATGTGAGCCTATGCAAAATGTTCCTTAGTTTAGCACTGCTGTCCAAAATAGTAACTAAATAAAAGATGTACTCAGAGATGGTAATGGAGGGACCCCCCTCTTCCTCTAGCAGATTGTAGCACCAGGTGATTGAGGAGAGGCAGCTCTTGCACACCTTCCAGGTGATCTGCCCAAGATGAGATCAAAGGAAAAGAAAGGGCTGCTGGATTATGTTCTGAAGTGCTGCAGGTTTTCTCCCTAATCTGACCCACAGATTTCTGCCTGCCTTTATTGAAGTGCCTAATGACCCCAAGCCTTTGCAGCTGCTCCTCTTATGGTCTTTCTTACTAACTTTGGAACTAGACATGGGGGAACAGTATGCTGTGGGGTTTTTTGATACATACACCAATACAGTAAATATGAGCAGTGATAGTATTTCTTCACTTGACTGAAATTTATCATTAAACTTGGATAAGGCTCTAGTAACAAGTAAATGACATTACAGTTAACTTGAAATCCTCTGTTGATTTGGAAATTGTAAAAATAAAGAAAAATACTTGAAAAGCCAACAAATGCACGCACAAGGCCCAACTAAGCAACAAAGCACAAAAACCATAACATCATGGATATCCTGAAAGAAAAGGGCTTTTCTCACTGTCCTGCAAGCTGCTTTTATAAATTCAGCTTGAGATGGATTTGAGAAAAGGCACGAGAGAGATAAAGAGTGTTATCCATTTACTTTTACAAATAACTTTTGGCTGTGTTTTACAATCGAAGTGGATAATACCTCCTTGTATAGCTCATGAAAGGCAAGTTTTCACAGGAAAAAATGCAGTGCATATTGGTGTAAGTTTATCTGGTAAGCTTTAGGCTTGCACGCTTCATATAGAAGAATCAAATTAGCTGCACTTTGTTTAATTTTTCAGCATTTGCTTAATCTTTCTAATAGTAACCCTACTTTTCTTGTCATTTTAGCGTTTTGAGATTTGCAGAGGGAAAGACTGTGCACTCCTGAATGTAATAACATATTGAATTTTTGTTGGGGGAAAAAAACCTAAGGTCACACATAAATCTGTTAAGGAGATTTGTGTCTTAATGTCTTATAAGCAGCTCATGTGGGTTTTAGAGTATATCTGTTATATAGGTGACTGCTTTTCTGTGCTTACTTCAAAATTTTACATGCCTATAACTTCACAGGGGAATATGAATAATGTTACTGTGTGTCTTTAATGGCTGTCAGATGAATTAGTCTTTCAATTAATAACATATCATTGAGAACGTGAAAATAAATTTAGGCAGATGTAGTCTGATTATCTCATATACCATTATGAGTGTGTGGTAGGTTGTGAAAATTAGTACTGCTATGACAGGAGGCAAAATTTATAGCAAGAAATCTGTTTGTCCTGGATATAACTGCAGGGTTCCATTTTAAAGAATATTGATCTTTATGTTGCATTAAGGTTAATTTCCTTTTCAGACATCTGAGAGGTCTGACGTCTGAAACCTCTGACTTTTTTTATAAGTAAACACTTAATGCTGATTTGTTGATAGTTTTCAAGGAGACATTAGCAAAACTAAGATGTAAATGTAAAATGTAAATAATGTGATAAAAGTGTAAGTCTCTCTCCTTAAGGATCCTACCCCTCCCAAAAGAAAAGTCATGTGGTCACAATCAGAATTTTCCAGCAAATAGAAAATTTTCTTCTTCCCCTTTTCCTTGCAGTGTTTAAAAACCAATTCTAATTTTATTTTGGAGAACGAAATATTTAAATCATTCAATACATTTTTCATTTCAGCTTTAGAGGATGATAAATAACAATCTACCAAACACGTTACGGAGGGAGAAATGAGGCTGAAAAAAAAAAAAAAAAAGGAGTTAATCATATCAGGGCAAGCTCAGTATGATGAGAGAACAAATGACCAGCCTCCCTTTGGCAAACAAAACTGAATCATAGTGAGGAAGTGAGGTTGCCAAGGCAGTGAAAAACAGAGCTGGAAACTTCTCTTCCAAGTCAAGTCACAAGTGGCGAGGCATTCAGAGCCTTTGGGAAGTGGGGAGCCCATTGCACGTCTCTCTTAGCAGACAGGGGCTCCCAGCATTTCCTGGCAAAGGAGCCCCTGGTGTCTCCTGCACAAAGGACAGACTGTGCCCTCACTCCACAGGCACTCGCCACTCATGGCTGAGGTGCATGAAGTTTTGACTAACAGTGTGCAATGCCTGCTTTGTGGCTCCAGGGAGGGCTTCCACTTCTTGGGATGTTAAACCTGTCCCCTGTGTAAGAGTGGCAGTTGCTTTGAGTGATGTAAGGCTGTGTACACAAAATACCTGGTTTTGAAGTCCAGGAATTTAGTAGAATACACCATGCTGATGGCTTGCTAAGTAGTACTTTCTACTTTTCATCTCTCTGAAGCATACATTTTGTTTAAAAAGCCTGCCTTATTTTTGTTTCTCACTATATCTAAGACTCCAGCTACTTAGTGTGATCTTTTCCAGGGCATGAATGAGTGAATGAGGGCTCTGCTCTTGATTGTACCACTGACCTTAAGGAGGAGGTGACTGTAGCAAGTTGCTATCTCAGTTTCCCTGTTTGCAGGACAGGATTGATAAAAAATAGTTTTATAAAAATTACAAGGTTATGAGGCTGAAAAAAATGCTGTGTAAATAATTGGTAGCCAGCCACTTGCTTGTCATTTGACTTTGTAAATTTTTTGCCAAGTTAGAGGTATGAGTGAAAAGATTGTTTAGATGTTATACTCAAGAGGAATTTAATCTTGGGTATAACTCTTAATTTAACTCTTAATTTCTTTTAGAACTCAGATAACCCAGCACAAAAAAAAACAAAAAAAAACCAAACAAACAAAAAACAAAACAAAAAACAAACAAACAAAACAAAACAAAAACTATGGATATGTGAGCCAACCTTTTTTGAGCTGTACAAATTATTTTTGTATTAAACACCTCTTAAAACTCTCAGTGAGGTTTGTAAGGAAAAGAAATCCCCAAAGTTATCCTTGGAGCAGTTCTAATTCTCTCACACCTCCCGTTTTGCTGTGACTTTGGGGATGGGGACACTGCCAAGCTCTGTGTCCTGTGGCTGGCCCTGCCTCTACTTCTCCAGGAGCTGCAACTTCACTGCCAGAGTTCACAGAAGAGTCTTCAGCTGGATTTAGTAAGTATTTTCACTTGTTCTCCTTCCCTACAGGGCTGCCCTCCTGGATCCTCTCTCAACAAGTGAATTTCATTCTGGAGATGGGAGGTAATTGCTTTTTGGACACCACTGAAGTGTACCAGCCCTTATTTCCTGACTTTTCTCACTGCTGTCTTTGATGGTGACAGAACACCCGTGGTCACTGCTGTCCTGACTGTGTTGCTTTCTGAAGGTAAGGTGAGATATTCACTATAAAGACAGCAGCAGTGGTGAAAAAGGTTAATGTGTAGGGATAGACTACCAGGAAGGGAGTGGGGAGAGAACAGTGGTTAACTAAAGCTGTTAAATGCCTCTTCAGATCTGTGTGCGGAATTGTCTTATTGTTGCTTAACCTGCTTCACTCATAATTACCTAAAATGGCAAAGGCCTCATACCCAAACTCATTATTTGAATAAATAAGGCTGACTTCAAATGGAATGGACCAGGGAGCTGGTCCCAGGAGCAGGTGTGCTGGCTGACCTGAGGGGGTGGCTACCTCTCACCCTCCCCTCCCCAGAGGCACAAAACAGAAGTGTTTAGGTGTGCTTAACCTTTCCTGCCACAGCTACTTCTGGCAAAAGGTGTTAGGAAAGGTTAGATGCTGGAGATAACACTGGCAAACCTGGGCTGTCCACCAGGACACCCACCCGCTGCTGGAGCTGAGCTCGTCAGCACCAGGGGGAAATACATATTGCCCAAGGAGACACTCTCATTAACAATTTGTTTCTTTCTTGCAAACAGATAAAATTTTTGGAAATCCAATTAGATCTGATGCTTTTAGATCCGGCCATAAGGTGAGCTAATAAGGAAATGGGGCCCAAAGAGAAGGGTGTCAATTTAGCACAACTCTAAGAGTTAAATGGGCTCGACTGAAATAATTTTCTTAATTATGGCTCAATTTCATTTTTTAGGATAAAAAATTTAGGATAAAATGCAGGAAACATAAACCGAATGATTTTAATATGGAAGACAAATAATGGGGTTTTTTTTCTCGACACTTGTTCATATTTTGTGCTTCCTCTTGCTGCTGGAATACCATAGCAAGCGTTCTGTTATGCTTTTTGCTGTAAAAATTTGTTAGTAGTTTTATTTTCTTTCATCCTTCATACTTTTGAAAATTATTTTATGTGGGCTGAATATGTCTTTATTGGTTAAAATAAGTATGTTCCTAAGAATTAAAGGAAGGCATGTCCAACATGACCCTGAATGCCTATAACTTGTTGGCAGAAACTGTGACAATACATATTGCCCGAGGAGACACTCTCATTAACAATTTGTTTCTTTCTTGCAAACAGATAAAAATTTTTGGAAATCCAATTAGATCTGATGTGGTTTGTTTTTTTTTTCCTTTCCAATTAATTTTGTAACTGATATAAACCAAAATGAATTATGACTTTCTCAAAATTCCCATACTTTTACGAAGTTAAAACAGGCTTCGAGAACAAATCAGTGCAGTGCAAAAATTAATACATGCGAAGTAATGCAAGCACATGGCACTTTTAATTTTTCAGTGGCCTGGGGGCACTGTTATCTGGTTTTTTCTGGGAAATCACTCATCATGTTGCTATCGGGGAAAGAGAGAGCTGCAGCCCCCTTTCTGGGAGCAATCCAGTGCAGTATGGATATTAATTAAATTTATTAAACAAATAACACAGCGACTCAGGGAAGCAGGGGTCCATCTGCCAGCTCTGTAGATTGATCTCTGCAGAGACGCGAGTTGAATGGTAGTTAAAGCTAAGTTGCAGAGCTCAGCAGATGGGCTCTTGTCTCTAGTGGGGGGAGATTTGGTGGCGGTCCAACAGCTTTTTTCCCCCTCCAGGTTTTTGTTCCTTGCAACTGTGACTGAAGAAGCACTTCTCTGCCTTTTCTCAGCCTTGCCCCCTCCTCCCCCTCCCCTTTTGTTTATCTGAGCAATGTTTAAGTCTGAGTGATTTGTTAGAGAGGCAAGTCCCGGCTGATCTCATTTTGTGTATGTGATGTAAACCTCAAGCAGAAAATAATTAGGAAAATGTAATCCCATTGACTTTACACCCCACTTGTGTACACTGCTACATCTCTGCCTGGTGCCTTGGAAAAAGGAAAGTCTAGTAGCAGCACTACACTTGCTATTCAAAATCACTGCCCATCATGCATATATTGTTTAAAAAAACTCCTTTGCTGGAAGGCTGTGTACAGAGGATGAAATGATTTCTGCCTGTAGGTCTAGGCTGCGGTGGTATTCTTTTGATTTCACTTTATTTCATTTCTTCCTCTTGTATTCTCTGGTTCTTGAAAATATGTGTCTTTCAAATGAATCCCTCTGCAATCTTCCTGTAAACCTGTATCAGATCTCAAATACTGATCTAATGAACAGTTTGCTTTATGTGGGCTACCTAAAACCTATGGTGTTGTCTGTTGTGGATTAAAAGCCCTTGTAATTAATTATGCAATTAAATCTTTATTTATTATATCTTTGCAGGTGGGTAGGTCTTTAATCAAGTCTTGAGAGTGATGGGTAATATCTGCTGTTGGAGACCAGTCATAATGCCACTTACATCCTTGGCAAAAGTCCCACAGACTGTAGTGGGAGCAAGACTGGCCTTAATGCTGCAGGGAATCCTGCTGGCTGTGGTTCAGAAAGCCTTCTGAGAAGGTTTTGTAATATCTAATCAGAGTTTGACTATTCCTCAGCGAGTGCTTGCAATGGGAAAATCTCAGACATACAAAAAGTCAGCGCTCTCCGACGGCCAGCAATAATAAAGAGACCATGAGCTACATGAGAGGGTTCTGCTGTGTGTCACAAAAAGATTGCATTTATCTTTCCTGGATGGGAAAAAGTAGGCAAAATGACATCTGAACTTGGTGGGAACTTGGACAAAAACAAGGCCTAATGGATTTGGCTCTAAAAATCACGTGAGCTTTGCGGAGTAAACAATAGAGAAAACTTCTCTGGATGGTAGTTTATGCTTTTGTAGTGCTCCTTTGTTCCTCCAAATCTATTTATTATTATTATTATTATTAATTTATTTTCTTGGATCAGTCTTGCTTGAAAGAACAATATTAGTGTTTAACTTCAGGCATGAATATTACATGGGCTTCACCTAGAGAAAAAATTAAGTTTTCCTTCTGTCAGTTTACTCTGTTTTGTTGTGGGCATGTTTTCACTTTCAGACCATGCTGACATCATTAACTTGAATGTTTCTGTTACTGTGGTAAAGGCCAGCATTAGCTGGTTTTTTATTAGTGCTCTGCCAAACAGTATTCTGAACTCTAGGAAGGACATCAGTGTTCTGTGGTGCTCGTGGTATTTTAAACTGACCCAATTTGTACAGAGAGGAAAATATTATCTTCTAAGAGGCTCTTGTTACTGATTTGTAATAGGTGATCTAGTAATTTATTTATCTGTCTGGCTTGTTGGAATTGAGACTCCTCAGGGTCATGCAGCCTGTATTTGAATTTATAGGCTGCTGTTTTATTCTGGTGCTAATTTTACTCTCTAATTTGAGTAGCTGTCTTAATACTTAAGTGAAGACTACCAGTTGCTCATGAAAAAGTTCTGGGTGGGATTGCCTGGAAGAAAATATTTTGTTTAATTGGAGTTACTTTTAGAAAAAAATTATAGTGAAATAAAATGGTTGAAATTTTATGAATTCCCACAAACTGGAAGGGAAAGTGCAGTTAAAGATGATGCACAAATTCTTTGCCATGCTTAACGACATGTTGCTTGAAATCCCATGTCTTTGAAATGAATCCTGCAGGTTTTAGGACCAGCAGAGGTACTGTGCAGTAGGAGTCGTGGTAAATGCATATCATTTACCTGAAGTATTCCATGTTGTTACATTTATTAGGGGTGCTTAACTACAGTACTCTTTAATGAATAAAGCCTCCACCATATTTCTGAGCCTTCTCTGACAGAGACCAAAGTACCAGCTGCACATTTAATTTTGCTCTCAAACAGTATCTATCACTGGGGTGATTTTGAATTTGGGTGGAGAGGTAGAGGTAGAAGCAAAGCATCCTCTGAAAAAAATGAGGAATTTTACTTATACCACAAGGAAAATGTTTGTGACTTAAGCAAAATGTTCCTCAGGCTTAATTTTTTCTAGATCCTTTTGTGCTTCCATTTCTGCATTATTTCCTTCCCACCATGAATCCTGTGTATTTACACTGAGGAAGGCAAATACCCTCTTGAAGTTACTTAGCAGAAGCTTTCCTAGGAAAGCCTCAATGTTTCCTGAAAAACCTGTAATAATGTGAAAATTTTTATAGCACCATGCCACTGCAATGGTAAATCCAAGAGCATAAGAAGTTGGCATTTACAGATGTTGTATCTTTTCTGCTTTTGAAGCTTTACCTGGACACAACTGGTTTGCAGTGGATAACAAGTGTATGGATTTGCTACAGTTCTCTCTTTGTCCTCCTTGAAACACTATTGATTCATTTATGTAATTACCAGTAAATGTGGGAGAAATTGAAGAACTCTTGAGCCTGGGAAGTAGCCTAGACGTGCCTTGTAAAATATATTAAGGATGATGATTTTTGCATTAATGTGAATAGTCTCTAATAACATGATGTATCTTTAAAGAGGGCTTTGGCTTTATAATGCCAAGTGAAGTACACTTAGCTCTTTAATAGCACTTTCCAGTTGCAGGCTTTTAATGTTGACAGCTATATTTAGTACATTTGGTATTCCATAGGGTGTTCTTAGAAGAAATGAACACATCTGATGGAACAAACCCACTCTCCATGTTCAATTAGCAACAATACTGCTCAGTGGAGATTGGAACAGATAGGTTCTTAGATGTTTCTGGGAATATGTGTATCAGAGCTTAGGGACAACAGATCATTCTACTTAACTTTGAACTATCTGACTTTTACTAGTAGCTGTCTTTTAATATTAATAGGACATTCCATTTTGGCTTTGTATATTTCCAAAAAGATAAAGAATTTCGTTCTTTAACTTGGAACTTATTTCACTAGACTAATAAATGTATTAGATGTGTAATTGTTCTAGCAGATAAATTACTGAGTATGTGGCTTAAGACTATTCAGGTAATGAATATTTTAGTGTAGGTATTATCATTTTGGAAATGTGTGCTGCTAATATTTAAACAAAGACTTAAGAAAAACATGTGGGCCACTGGCGGACGTATCTTTAGAAATCACCTGTACTCTTAATTGTTCCTGATTTCACAACGCTGGGTTTCCACTAGATACATTAAACTTAACAAAACAAGTAATTAATAGCTCTTAGGATTTGCATGCCTGCAGTGGCCTTTATCAGCACTCTAAACTTGTTTTTGTGTGTGGCACAGTTCATTCCTGGAGTCTCAGTTTCTGTTTTCAGGCCGCTTTGGTCAGTCAGAAACACGCGAGGTTGCCCAGCGCAAGGACTTAACATCTGGGGGGTTGCTCACAGCTAAAGATTTAATACCTCAGGGGTTGCTCCAGCTACACAGCGAGTCCCTTTGTGCCCTGAGGCAGGGATGGAGTTCCCGTGGGCTGCTGCAAGTTCCCTGTTTTTCCTGGCAGCTTGCAGTGCAGCCCTCCTCGGGCCCTCTGTGGCTGCCAGGCTGTGCTCTGTGGCTCCGAGGCTCCCAAAGCACAGCTTCAAAGATAAGGTCACTCCCAATGCTCCCTTGCCTTTCCACTAGTCCAATGTCTTTATGAAAACATTCCATCCTAAATTTACCACTTCATCTCTGCAACGAATGGGTTTAAAATATGCCTTTACTCTCACTTCAGCAAGGCTCACTGTAGTGATGTTGACGCTTAGAAGTTAACAGAGAAAATAAAACATAGAGAATTTGAAATCTGACTATTTCCAGAAAATGTCACTTCATCTTCAGTCTTTTGACGTGATGCACAGCTTGGAAAGAAGATGAGTGATGGGGTTTGATCCAGTTTCACATAGCCACCTTATATCCTGAGAGCAGTCAGAGCAGATCTAGAGAAGCCTTTCATTGGTTCTACTGGGTGTGCTAAGCATGGCTCCTGTGCAGTGCAAAAACAATCCTAATTACTCATGATGCCTCATTGTTAGTTTGTTATCTTCTAGCCACCTGGAAATGGCAGTGGTACCTTTGGAGAATGATATCTGAGACTGTGCTGGCATCCTGAATCAGAAGCAACACTGCACAGCTCAGTTTTATAACAATTTAACCAACAGTGTGGATGCACCTTTGGTCAAGAACACTCGACCCCAAAGTAGCTCTGAACTGCTCAGCACATTTTTCTTAGCCTTCTCTTGACCTGAGCTACTCATGCAAGCTGTAATGTGTGCCAGCAGTGGTTTTCTCTCTTACTTAGGGCTAGGTGCTGTCTTTATTTTCCTGGTGCTTTAGCCTGTTGAGCCTAGGTTTTTAGTTTCAATGAGAACATCTCTATTCTCATATTTTCACAGCCTGGGGGGTGGTACTTGGTTATGTTTCAGATAATGAAGGGTCACTGGATTAAATGTGTCCTTAAGGAAGCAAAGGAAGTGACTTTTTCTGAAAATTATTTTGGTTTGGGCTAGGCATCAGTTTTGTGATCCTTATGTCAGTCACCAGTCCTCAGGTTCTGGGATCTTGCCAGTCTCTGCAGTTTCAGTAACCAAATACATTGTGCTTTCAGGGTGCAATACACACCAGGCTGCTGATTTTTGGGTGTAGAGTGAGAAGACCACAACCAACACTCACATGGCACTTGCTCACATCTGCTTGCTCTATATTCTCATACAGATTTTCTGTCTATGTGTTTATATACTTACATACATTTGCATGTATGTAAATATGCCACCTATGTATGTGCCTACACACATATATACATGGGGGGGATATGGATATGTGTAAAATAAATATATACTTACAAATATGCATGTACACACACAGACTTGATTTTCTGTGATTTGGGTGGCAGTAGATGGGTGTCTTGGTGTCCAAAACCCACCTTCAAGGCTGAAGATGTAGAAAGAGTCCTGGCAACCAACAGATTGGCGTAGAATTACTCCCCACCAAATTTATTTCTTTATTTACTTCAATTAGACATTTTGCTGTTGGATATTGCGGGAAGGGTAAGAATTTTGAAATAATACACAGCTGTAGCTGATAATAGTTTTATCTATTCCCTAATCTTTTATCCCCCAACCCCTTAATTTTAACTGTAACTTGTTCAGTATCTTGCATAGACCGAGTAGACTATCTTAGAAAAACCAAGACTTTGGCTGATAGAGGTCATGGTTTTAGATTCTTTTAAAATCACTTTTTCCAATTCCTTTCTGTGGCTTTGGGCTCATTTTTATTGCACATGTTGACTGAATGAAAACTTCCTACCCAATGCAGAGCTCTTCCACTGCCTTTAGGTGACTAGACTGCAAGTGAAGTTGCTAAAGTCATTAGAGTTGTGTCCCTGCAGGCCAAACTAACATTGCTCTACTTCTAGAATGAGGTCTTCAGTCCAATTTTTTTTTCTCTTGTTTCCTTTATTTAATGGAGCATTACCTTTGGGGAAAAGTCCATCTGCCACAATTTTTGTATGATTTTTATACATCATTCCCTTTAAGAAAATAGGAAATGTTACAGTAGTTGTTCCTGAGATGCAGCAATGCAGGCTCTTTTCTAAGCACAGCCTGTGTGTTGCCCAACTTTTTTTGAAAAATATAAATGCTGTAAAGTGAATAATTCAAACCAGATTTGCATGTTAATCTGTTTTTAAATTAGTTTTTTTTCATGTCATAGATCTATGCATAATTCTCTGGAGGTTTCAAGCAAGACTGAACTGGGTCAGATTGGCTTGTATATTTTCTCTAAATAAGATGGGAATAAAATCTAGTAGTGAATTGGCGATATTAATCTTATGACTGCAGAATTGGAGCCATTATTGGGCTCTCGAAGGCTTGTAAATCAATTTATAGATTTCTATACGATCAGCCGTGCTAGTGTACCCACTCAAAGGCATTTATGTACAGTGTTTAAGTCCTTCACAGCCTCTTTTGCATTATGAAAGGTATGTAGCATTTGTATTCACGTATGTGGAGAGAAGTGGGAAAATGCATCTTAAAAAAAAGTAAAAATTCAACTACGCATATGAGCACCTGGAATACCTTTATGCCTAAACTTCATTATTTGTCACACTGCCTACAGTAGTATGTCTGAGCCCTTACATTTTCTGTGTTAGCTATGTTTAAATATAAATATTATATGTAAAAGGCTCTACTTGATTGGTGATCCTTACACTTGGAATTGGCTGCTTCCTGGGAAGTCTCCGCTGCCACTTTGAAGAAAGCAATGGTGTGTGGTGGTTAACCTGTGGTTAGTGCTTTTTTGAAAAGGTAAACTGCATGTTTTTCCCACAGGGAAGGCAAATGTGCAGATGTGTTGGCTACTCCCCTGCCTGGCAGTGTCCTGAGCGTTTTGGACAAACCCTCCTGCTCTTTGTTGCTCTCAAAACTTTAATTCTCGTGTTTCAACTGAGTGGAGCTCAAGGTCTGTGCCTTATCTGTTGCTAAGAAGGATGTTTACATCATCACACACAATTTTACCTAACTTAAAGCCTGGGATACTCGGAGGACTGCTGCCAAGTTCCTCAAATTGTACGTACAGAGAAGTTTTCAAGCCTTAATATTCAACACAAGTGTAAATTATTTAAATTTCTCATCGTGACAATTGATCGGCTTCTTTCTGGCTGTGAAACCCAATCAAAATGGATGGGGTAAAACTGAGTTGAAGGTCTATTTATGTGATTATGAGTTGGCTTTCAGGAACACTGAGGCTGTATTTTCTTTGGTAAAAGGAATACTTTGTATAAGAAACTTTGGTTTTGTGTTTTGAGTCACTGCGGTGTGATTAATACAAAGCTCAGTTAAATCTACATAAGTACATCTTTCTTTTCTGTTTATGACAGAATAATGGTTAATTATCACCTATCAAAAAGATGAATACTTTTTCATTAAGTTAAAAAAAATTAAAATGTACTATTTCAACTAGTGAGTAAATTTATCAAAACAAATACGTATTTTCAACTTCCTTCTTCATGCTGGATTTCTGTTTGCAAAAGTAGAGCAAAATTCTCTCAAGAGGGCAAAAAGCAGAGCCATGGATCTCTATTTCTAGGTTCTTGAGGGCTGTGGTTTTTTACCTCTAATGGAATGAAAAAGATCAAACTGTGCTAGCATGCAGTGCTACTCTCCAAGTGCTTCTACCAGCTTGTCTTTTTAGCTACTTTTTATTAAGAAGCCCCATTGCCCTTGCAGCACTTGTCTATCAAAGCTGCCTACTACTCCTCAGACACATGCAGTTTTTCTTTCTTTAGTGCAGTGATGTGTCCACATGGGTGGACATTAGTGTGTATGTAACCTGTAAGATGGATGCAAATTGCTTTAAAATGATTATGGTAAATATGCTAATTTTTAAATATTGCCTCTTTTAAAATCCCACCTGGAGTCCTAATCTATTTTAAATGCTGAAGAGTGAAATGAAAGTTCTCTCTTGCAGATAGGCTTGATTTCTTGTGCATTCTGTGCAGGAAAAAAAAGAAAAAAAAAGGAAGCTCCCTGCACTGGAGTTACCATGGAATGCAAGGTACTGATCTAGAGTTGAGCTCCTTCAAAATTTGGGGACATTTGGATCTAAAGTCAATCTCTTCTCTCCTCAAATCTTGTAAACTATCTCTATTCCTCAATTTTGTTGGATTTAGCAATTATAATACTTTTTGCCTATCTGAAATTTCTCCAGTGCAGGGGAAGCTTTCAGTTTTATTTCCAGAGCCCAGGCTTTAATTTACATCTATACTGATGACCTGGTTTGTATGAGTTGGGGGGGGGTTGTTCGTGTTTGTGTGGCTTGTGTGTGTTTGTTTGTTTTTTAAACCTGCATCAAAGTGCCCTGTGTTCACCTCCAAGGGTACACTTGGATTCACAAAAGGTAGATGTGCCAGACAAAGGAATTTCTGCCCTGAAGCATCTCAGCCTCTACTGAGGCATGAGCAGCAGCACAGAACAATTGCAGCATGGCCAATAGGCATTGCATCTGGAGTGCTTCGTGGAGCAGATGTGGTTTTCAGTTTTCTTCCTTTGTTTGTTTGGGTGAAGCTTTCTGCCTTTAATATAGAGGAGGGGGAGAAGGAAGTTGAGACATTGGCTTTCACTGTATACTTAAACTCTTTGGAATCAGAGGCTGTGTGGGAGATAGCAGGAGGTGAAGAATACAAAGTAAAGTATTAATGACCAGGAGACACAAATAGATTGGTAAAGAAAAGGCTGAGTACGAAAGAAGAAACACAGGGTCAAATCTCTGATCTTTGGCTGCCTTTTTTTTCTGTGTATATAGCTGTATTTTGGGTATTGTGTACAACAGTTAGACACAATAGATATGAGAAGTAATGGATGACAAAACAATTATTGTCCCTCCTCAGCCAGAATGAGAGCAGGGTGAACAGTGCCAGAATAGTGTCAATAAGTGTATGGAGGAGTGGGGAGAGAGTGGTGAAAAATGTTTTGCATGTGAGCCAAAAGGTGTGTTAGAGACATGAATCTAAAACTGTCTGATGGTGAATGATCTTGGTTTCAAGCTGTTCTGACATCAGTATAGGCTGAAGTGTGAGGAGATGATGGTGTTGCTCTCTTAGATGTTATATAAATCTGTTGCTAAATCTCAGATGTCTGTGTCAACAGTTTAAGCAGGTTCAATTAAATTACTTGGCTTAATCTTTTGTATAAGTTGTGTTGTTTCATGTGATAGATCTTGCTGAGGTATGGCCACAAGCACTTGAATTATCATAGCCTATGTGTGGAACTGGACTACACCCAGCTCCTACAGAAACACCCAAGGTAGTCTATGGATTGTTAAAAGGATGTCTGTGGCATGTGGCACTCGATGTAGACAGACCAGTTTGTACAAGACTAAGGACTGAAAGTTGAGAAGAGTGATTTTGGTCATGGAACAATTCTGGTTTCCATACTTAGCATTTACTTATGTCTCCTGTATTACAAAGACCCACATTAAAAACCAGGGGATTTCCTATCCTATCCTTTTCCTATCCCACAAAGGATTTCTCAACATCTCTGAACTTCTAGGAGGTGACATAAGGAAAAACCTAGCCTTTTGGGGCCAACTTGTCCAGATTAACCTTGTCTCTGTTTTGCTACACGTGATATTAAGTTCTGTAGGAAGTAAAACCTAGACAGTATGGCAGATTCTTTTCTCATGCATCATCCTTTTCCGGGATGTGCCCATATACCATGAAATACCACTGCACACCCAATTTCTTTGTACATATTTGTGTTCAGAAAGCAAAGCCCGCTGAAGAACCTCGGTGATTCTGCACAGCACAATCAATAGCACAGTGCTGATCTTTCATCCTCAGGTGCCTCTCTGCCCTGAAACTACTGGGAAGATCAGTGTCTTGGATGAGCTAATGTGAGTGATCTTGACTTGTAAATGGAGTTTTGGGGTTTTTTTTAGTTAATGAAGGTTTAAGTCCTTAACCAGAACATCATCTGAAAAGATAACCTGTGGCTGTCTTTTCCACTTCTTCTCTGCCACTTCTTCTTCTTCCCCCTCCTGCCCTGGTTAATGTCTATCACCCTTCACAAGCTGAAGGTTATTGTAACTTCTCTCTATATTTCAACACCTTTGCTTTGTCTGTCCTGAGGCTAGGGGCCAGGCCACAGTGGCTCTAAGTGATGAGAGACAATGCTGAAATGGAACAATGCATCAGTCCTGACAACTTTTCTCTTTCTGAGCACAGTTTCCACTTGCTATAGGATCAAGATGAAGAGCGAGGTTATGTCACTTTTCTGAGTGAAAATTCAGCAGAAAACATGAGGGAAATTGTTGTATATTCTGCATCAGTCACTTTAGGCTACAGATCTACCCTTTCCTTCTGTGTTCTTGCTGAGAGAAGCTAACTGCAAGCTACGAGCAAATTATCACTTGTTGGGGAGTGGCTGGTGCATTTGCACAGAGTGATGAAGTCCAGTCCTTGCTGGGTACCAGCAACATAAATTCAGTTTCCTCTGTGTATAAAGTAGAATTTGGTTTTGGTTTTGACTGTCTGTAGTTCAGAGGAGTAAGTAGATTGTTGGAGAAACTGTAACTCCAACAGCATAACTGGGTTTTGACCTTCCAGATTTAACACATCAAGATTCGCCTAATAACAAAAATCCGAGGGTAAGCAAAGGCAGTTCATCAAAATGTATTCATCAAAGTTGACAGTTTGTTCAGACCACATATTTAATCTTTCTGTGGAAGTGTTATCTAGAAATCACTTTTGACACGTGTTGGGTTTTTGGTTTTTTTTTTGTTTGTTTTTTGGTTTTTTTTTTTTTGTTGTTGTTGTTGTTGCTCAGTTTAAAGTTCTAAACATTGAAACCTTGAAGAGATAATAAAATAGTCACTTAATATTTATCCTATACTCAATTGCTTTCCATCAATGGAAGTGCAACTCCAGTTTACTTGGGATTAATTTTACCTCATGAAAGCTTAAAATGTTTAAATTTTTTTCAAAACTTTTTTTTTTTTTTTTTTTTTTTTTTATTAGGTCAGAAAAGGTATCTGTAGTTTGGTTTAGTGAATGTTCTATNTTTTTTTTTTTTTTTTTTTTGGTAGGGCTGAAAGGAGGCCTTGCAAAGAAAATGTTTTAATGCACTGTGTTGATGGAATAACAAGTTACAGTTCTGTTGACATCGCTGATGGTGCTGAATCCCAGACAAGGACAAAAATGAAGATTATTTTATGGAAGAAACACAGAAAAACTGTGTTAGTCATAGAAAAATCTGTTCTAGTGGGTAGCATTCACTATCCTTCATTTAGTTACATCTGTGGAATGACTCATTTGTCCACAAATGTAAGTAAAAAGACTGATCAGAAAATAAGGGAAGAGGTGTGGGGGAAATTAAGCTCGTTGTGATTTCTCTTGAATTAATTCTGTTGAAGCCTACTGAGTTCTTAAACTAACTTATCCAAAGGGCTCATTCTTTTGAGCATCCCCTTGAAGGCAGCTGTTTGTTTTACAGCACAGATAAATGATACAGTTTTTCTCTATATCTTTTTACCTAGGGAAGTGTCATGCCTGTTGCTAAAGAATTTTGAAGCAAAGAGATCAATATTGGTTATTTTAAAGAAACTTATTACTATTGACTGAGGCTAGCTGAAATGAAGGATTCTAGATTTGTATAGAAGCTTTCAAATAAAAATAGAAAGTGCTTATCAATTTCCAAAATATGTTAATTGCCTTTGCGGATCTAGTAGCTGTAAGAGATGTATAATTTTATCTTGTAATCAAGGGACAAAAACTCCTGAGCAGCCCCCTTGGCATTCTCTCAAGTGTAATATTTCACTGTGGTTTTTTTGGGTTTTAGGGGATTTTTTGTAATATACCACGTCACAGGATCTCTGCTACATTTATTTGCTTGCATGTTTTTCAATAGCCCTGTACATAATTACGTGATATACTAGATGCCTGTTTTATTTTGGGTGGGAACTGGAGGAACAGGCTCATGAAAAGCTGATTTTACAGTCTCAACAGAAATATTACAGCTGGCTGAACATACTGCAAGATCTGTGCTAGCTAGAA
The DNA here is from genome assembly GCA_013400275.1 of Rhadina sibilatrix. NCBI lineage: Eukaryota > Metazoa > Chordata > Aves > Passeriformes > Phylloscopidae > Rhadina > Rhadina sibilatrix. Next base: position 33,659 of record VWYO01013544.1, on the reverse strand, counting down.
ATGTCTCAACGCTGCATGGGCTGTGCATTACACACGTCCAGGGCCAGTACCAGGTAAGGTGTGCTACAAAAATATCCTGTGATTTGTGAATAACTGTAATGATGGTTGGCCTGGGAAAGAGAATTATGTATGTTTGCAACTTTGCTTAAGGTCTACTTTTTCCATTTCTTTCCTAAAGCAGTAGGCTGATTTCTTTCTTGCCTGTTTGAAGATGGAGGGGGGAAAAAAGTTACACTTTCAGAATAAAAGTGCCAAATTATATTAGAGAACATATGCTGTCTTTTGAGATAATTTTAGTTTCACTATCTGACTTTATTTCTAGATGAAAACCAAAGCTAATACATGTTTGACCTAATATGTACTTTCATGGGTTATGCAACATGGTTAGTGTACATTTATCAATTTTTATTATGCATACTGCATGCCATCTTCAGGATCACAGGATACACAGCCTCTCTTTTCTCTGGGGTTTTTTTACTGATCCTTTCAAATGAAGAAGTCCCAGATAGCAGAAGATTTCTATTTTTTAATAGTCTGGTGTTGATCAGGTCCAATCTTTGGCTTTTTTGGATTCAAACATGAAAATATTCCTGCAAGGAGAGGCTTAAGGCACAAGGAGTTCTCTGACTATGGGGAATGTCAGGCAGGAGGCCAAAGGCAATAATTTTTCATACACCTGCGTGGCCAGACCAGCTCATAGAATATGCTTAGTTTGAAGGGACCCATCAGGGTCATTGAGCCCAACTCCTGGCCCTGCACAGGACACCCCACAGATCCCACCATGTGCCTGAGAGTGTTGTCCAGACACTTCTTGAACTCACACAGGCTTGGTGCTATGACCACTTCCCTGAGAAGCCTGTTCCAGTGCCCAATCACAGTCTGGGCGAAGAAGCTAAACCTCCCAACTCGGCTTCATGCCATTTGCTCAAGTCCTGTCACAGGTCATGAGAGTGAAGAGATCACTGAGAGATCAGAGACCTGCCCCTCTATGAGGATGTTGAAGACCACAATGAGGTCTGACCTTCTCCAGGCTGAACAACCAAGTGCCCTCAGCCACTCCTCACACGGCTTCCCCTCAAGGCCCTTCACCTTCCTCCTGGCCTCCTTTGGATGTTCTCCAATGGCTTAAGCAACAGTCTTTATTTTCTTCCTGACAGTCAGATGGATTAACCTCTGTCTGATTTCTACCCTTCTTTGCCACTGCTGACATTTTTTATGCTGTAGTGCTCTTGTTTGGCCCTTCCCAACTCCCAGTTGTTTTGTCAGGGGGCATTCAGGAAACCAAAATGCTGGCCAGACCCGAGAGCGGAGCACAAGAGCAAGAGTGATGGAGAAATGATAATGATTAGGGTCACTGCCTTCCAGGATCAACACTGCTAGAACTGTTTGGTGTCTCATCCAATGACTTTTTCAAATACTCAGGAGGGCCCTTGCATCCCTTGCCCTCTTGGAACAGGTCCTTGCAGCTGGATCTAAAGTAGTTTAGGAAGGAGCAGAGGTTCTGCGTTGCTTAGCATTGATAAGATCAGAGGGAATTGAGAGCATCCTTGGGAAAACTATACAGGCACCAGGGAGCTGTAGATGCCTCAGGCTTGGGTGGCAATTGCTGTGGAATTTTTGAGATGGCAATTTTGGGCTTAGCTGCAGTGCTGCCTAAATGGAGTCAGTCTTGAGTTCTGTAGCATGGTTGCAGTTTTAACTTGTTTTTAAATTAGGGCTTTTAAATGTATCAATAATTCATCTTTCCAGTTACAGTGCTTTCTTAAAACTGGAGATTCCTAACCTTTCAGTACTGACTGTAGCTTGCTCTTAAAGTAGAAAGATATATATGAAGTTCCAATCATTTTGACATGTGTAAGGGGTTAAGTCATTCTTGAACAGTTTATCGCTCATCAATTGTAATTAAATATGTTTATATTAAATTATGTTCTGTAATTAATGTAAAATCTCTTAGCCTGTGCTGTTATTAGAACCAGATGCTGAAGTATCAACAATATTTCAACATGACTGTGCTGCCTTGCCAGCTGTCTAACTGTAATTACTTTAATCTCAGCTTGTTATCTAATTATCACCTTTGTAAAGGGAAAAGTACTCTCTAATGCGTACTGATTGTTTCAGATGATGATGAAGAGCGTGAAACAGCTGTCAGATATCTTAGCCCTGCTTATCTGGATTAGAAAACTTATTGGGAGGCCCACTTTGCTTCAAACCCTCCTGACAGAAAATGGGACAATGGGAAAGAGGGTTTTTTTTCACCTTGTTTACCCTAGAAATGCGATTCCAGTAATCACTGGAGACAATGGAGGAAACAAGCTAAACAATTGCTGCTCCCAGGAAAAAATAGCAAGACCATGATAAGGCACAAAGTGTGAAGGATGTATGAATCTTCTAGTGGACAATGTATTTCTTTTTTAAACTTCTACTTTCACTGCAGTGTTGGAGAATTACTCTTGATTTAGTTACTGTGGGTTGTGCTGAAACGGGATATCAAAGTTTATTGTGGTAGCTAATGAGTTTAATGTAACACATCAATATAGATAACCTCTTCCTGGAGAATCTTGGGTGTTTTAAGTGCTGAACAGATTGCACTAAGAGTTGTATGATTTGCAGATCTTTTCAGAGACCTCACTCATGACTATGCTAATTTTACAGAGTTTTTTTAATATTTTGTAGTGATTAAAGCCAAGATCTAAACCCTGCACCTAAATAAAATTCAGGGAGGAAAACAAGGGTAGAATGCTAAAGNAACTCTTGAAATAAAGAGCAGTTAACAGGAAAAATAAAAATAAAAAAAAAAAAAAAAAAAAAAAAAAAAGGTAGATTTAGTAAGAATGTTTTTTACCTGAAATTTTGTTTTTTCTTTTTGTCTCCCGCCTCCAAACAGTGGTGACAGTGATGCTTCTTCAAGACTTTTCCTGAAACAGTCTGGATTTTTTAGCTGAAGTATTTTATTTGATGGCAGCAATATAATGGGTAAGAAATAAGGCAATTTTATAATAAAGTCTTCATAGCAGTTGTAGCTTTTGAAAATGGAGCTTTAGTAAGGCTTCTTGTGACTGAAGTGTATCGTCGTTAATGCTGGCATGGTTTGAATCTTGCTGAAATATGTGAAAGTAGATGTCTTCTCTCTTCTTGACACTTTCTATACTATAACATAGCAATTTGTCACTCTAGTAACTGTTCTAAGAATAAAGGGGTTTTTTTTATTATTATTTTTTCTAAAGGGTAAGGGGGGATATTTTTTGTGTGCTCTTTATGAGTTTGATGCCAGGGCACAACTGAGTAGTTACACACACACAAAAAGATAATTTTCTGTGTTTTCTTTCTTCCAGCTCAGATTTTCCTTGTAGGCCTACCTTGACTTGTACATAAAACACAGTTCAGTCCAGCAGAAGGCTGAGTGAATAAAAATGAACTGCAGCTTGGTGCTCTCTTACTTATCTCTTATCTTTCTGGAGAAATAACTGAGCTTCAGGTTACCACAGTGTTACTCAGTCTTGATTTCTCCTAAAAGCACAAGAAACTAAGATCTGACAGGGTTGAAAAGGTTCAGAACAGAGGCGAACTGAGGCAGCAGAGTTTTGCTGAGGCTCTTGGCTGGAGCAGAGGAACATCTTGCCAGGACTTCAGGGCAGTTTTTTCTGTTTGTGTGAAACAATGAGCCTGTGCAAATGAACGGGTTCACAGCTGACTGTAAACACAATCTCCATGTCGTGTAAATTAGCATGCAATGCTCAAACTAAATATACTCCTTAACAGCTGAATTTTTTTGAAAATCAAATCCTTGAAGTAGAAATGTGTCTGTAACCCTTCACCTGAGATGTCAGAATGCACTACAGAGAGTCAATGGTACTCTGTCAGTGAAGACTCACCCAAAGTACAGATGAATACTGAGTTCTCTTGACTTGGTGGCAGATGCAGAAATGGAGCATTCTGAAGCTGTCTTAAATACACCAATATAATCATAATGTGTTTGCTTTCACTCTTCCCTTCTAAGCTATTATCAATTAAGGTAAAATTGATTTACTTTAGAAAGTATTCTGGATTTTGGGCAATCACTTGATGCAAGATTATTTGCAAATGTTGTAAGGAGTTGTTTTCTTCTTTTGACAAAGAAGAATAATTTAGGATGTTTTAAGGTACCCATCTGAGGAAGATGCTATAAAAAATTATACTAATTTAAAGCTATTTTTGACTGGCGCTATCTTCTCTTGAAAAATGTATTTGAAATTGTCATCTCTAGTATATAACTCTTTACTTCTTGTATGGGAGCTCCATATTGGCCTGTTAAACTATAATGGGTACTTTATTTTATAATGTCAAGGAATCCTGAACTCAGGAGTCTCCGCAACAGACCCATGACTTCTGTAAAACAGCCACTACCATATTTCAGGTCAGTGGCTTTCCAGCTACAAATTCCTAACAATTCCTTGGTGAAAAATACAGAATACAAATTACCATTACTGAAAAATGATAATGTGAGGGACTGAGTGAAATAAAGCTTGAGGTGAGCTCTTATTCTGGATTTATCCCCACCACCAATAAGCTTAAAATATGGATGTACACAGAGGTAGCTATAGTATGTAGCAGTTCATTGGGTTTTGATGTTTTGAAATGACATAGGTCTCTTTAAAAGGTGCTAATTGCAGAATAATTTCTTGAAAATAATTACCTCTGGATGAACTCTATTGATTTAAGTGTGGAGGTATAAATACTATAGATCATATATTTTCATCTGTGCTCAAGTGCAAATGCTGAGGTTTCATGTTCATTGAATTATGCTTTATTACACTGCAATAGAAAAAATATTAATATGTTTTTGTGCATATATAAGCACATATACTAAATGAGTGCCCATAGATACACAAAATATGTATTTGATAGATACACAGTATATATATTTGACACTGTGTATTGATCATCCCTGTGTAACTGCAGAGCTGTAGGTGAAATTGTGATGCTTTTGGAGTTAGAGTGAACTCTGACTTGACTGTATACAGGATGCTGTTGTGTCTGGAAAAGAGACTTTCAGTCTTCTGTCTCTTGCTTGAATTGTTTATGCCAGCCTGGGACAAAAGAGCCTGAAAGCTGATATAATTTATTTGCTGTCTTTAAATCAAATATTGGAACACCAAAACCAAATTATGTGACAGAGCAAAGTGTTTTCCTCAGTTTGTAAAGCCTTTTCTACTTCTATTAGCTCTTAGGATTAAAGGCTAAGCTGTTGAGGTTGAAGAGGTTTACTAATCACAGGGAAATAATTTCAGGGGTCTGTGGGTGAGGGCTTCTGGTGTTTAAGGGTATCACCCTTTGTAAAGCCAAGGATCAGCAGAGGAATGTGCAACTGCAGGGACAATACTGCAGGTATGAGGAGGAGGGGGTTTGGTTACAGAAGTGAGATTCAGTCCACTCTTAACTGAAGGAAGAAGGCTTTTGCTGCTTTCAGAGAGTTGGGTTGGTCTGAGCCAGGATGGTGCTGTACAGATGTGGGAGAGGACTATGCCAGTTTTCTGAGAGCAGAGACATGGAAAGAAGTGAGCTGGGACATAAATGGCAGTGAAGAAAAGGGAGCACCTTGTCTGTTCATCAGCCAGGTGGTCTGGTCTACTTGGCAGCTACATGCTACAGCAAAAGGTAGATAAACTTAGGGGTTTGGTTCTTAAATAAAATCTGGCATTGATTCAATTTGCCAGAAGCTGCTTTCTTCAAGTTTTGCATATGTTTCTGGAAAACACGAAGAGGAAAAAAAAATTTTAATGCTTAGAAAAGTGTAGGTGTTGGTCAAGTGAATGTAGGATATATTTGATGTTGCCCTGGAAGGCACAGTCTAAAATCAAGAATTTACATGCATGCTTTGCGTGGCAGATAAATAACAAAGCTGTATTTTCATCTAGTGAATGATGACTTGGATTATCTTTCTGTAATTCAAACAAAAAATTACAGTTTCCCTTAATAATGGGATTTTGGGTAGAAGAGCCTCATTCAGAGTTGCTGTCTGTAGCACATACATCTGCACAAGTGGTGAGGAGCCAGTGCAGCAGGGCTTGGAAGTAAGGCTGTCAGCTTAATACATTGTGTGAAAATTGGGGCCGGAGGTCACCAATCTCCTGGTACACAAATCTCCCTCTGAGAATCTCATTTCATTCAGACTATCAGTTAGATTAGAAATACCCTAATTATCCCACTGAAATTAAATTACTTTATGTAAGGGTGATATAATGAACAACCATAAAGAAGCTATACAACCAATCATCCTATTAGTCACAGCAAGACTAGACCATACACTAAATGGCTCTGGTTTGATTATTGCAGGCTGGTCTGTGCCACATAAACTGGGGAGGGGGGAGGGAAGGACCTTGGGGAAAATTAGTTTTGATTTCCCTTTCTATTTTACTGGAAGGAAGAAAGTCACATTTTGATTCACAGTGCAAACTTTCCAGGTGAAAAAGTGTAGGGTTGCCTGTTAGAGGAGCCACAGTGTAGCAGAGATCACAAATTATGAAGAGGTGATTGGAATCTTGCTTAGCACATAGTGAATTTTTGTTGTTACGGAGAGCAGAAGGAGAGCTGTAGGAATGCAGGTAAACTGCTCCAACACCTCAGCTGGCAAACTTTGTCACAGGGTCATTCTTTTCTAGGTACAGTCACTTGCAGCCATCGCTGCTGTAGGAAGGTGAGGGTTTAGCTGATCTTGAACTTGAAGATCACTGGCTTGGGAAGGTCAGCTGTTGGGAATAAGCTGAAAAAGCTGCATGTTTAATTTTTACTTAGTCTAAGACTGGAAAAAAAATTTCTGTTTTAACTGTCCTGGCAGACCCAGTGGTTCATTGACCAGCCCATTGTGGGTGTGTGTTTCTGTCAGAAAAGCCACTGCTGTGATGAGTTGTGATTTTCACTTATGGTGGTAATGACTTAAGTTTTAGCTCTCATGTTTTTCAGATTCTGTGCTGCCTAGGGGTGCAGCTCTGAGCCTTATATTAAGTGTTAGCTCTCTTCACAGAGTAGGGAGACAAAACAAATCCTTTTCCTGCTGGAAAAGTTGACCAAGGAGAACGAGTACAAGTGTTCAGGCCCAAAAGCACAAACAAGGGTGGCTGAAGAGAGAAAACAAGAAGGATGGGACTGCATAACCTGGAGCTGTAACTGGATAATTAAACCCCAATATGCAAAGGGACCAGAACTTATAAAAGTGTGAGACCTTGTGACTGGTGGTCCATTTTGGGTCCACCTTGGGTGCAGCCCTGGCCAGGCTCTTGTCCTGCCCAAGGTGTGTCCTTTGAGGCCTTTCAGTAGATACCTACTTTATTCTCCAGCTCTGCCCAGCCTCTGTTCCAGGTCAGCCTTCCCAAGGCAGCAGTGGGAATTCCCTTGGAGAGACTAAAAGGTGCAGAGAGAAAGCAAACCAGCTGCTTGTTTTTGTTGGTTCCCCTTCTCAGTCAGAACTTGAGAGGTGTTTACTGAGTAGCTATTTTGAACAACCAAGGGATGCTACTGTATAAGCATCCCCAAATTAGCTGGAGATATTAAAGAGGGGGGAGGGGGGATTTATAGCTGGAATAAATTCAGATGTTAAATGACTGTTTTAAGAGATGGACATGAAAGAAACCCAGGTCTAGAGAAGTATGCTAGGAAATGGGAGAAAAGCAGGGATGTCTTGCTACTTTGAGCTTCTTGCAGTCTGTTCTTTATTGGACTTACGTATAGCTGCCGTGCTACAGGGCAGCACTACTTTGCTCAAGTTCAGTCCTGCACAAATGCAGACTGGGAACTGAAAGCACCATGCGTTTTCTTCTGAGTAGGGCTTTAAGTTATTTGCCACAAAACATCTACAATCAATAAAAAGTATAATTTTCTGTGAAGGAAAATGATAATTTTAAGTTCCATGTTCTTCTCTTAGTCTTATGTCATCAGTCAATAGTGTAATATGTGCTGGCCAAGTAGCTTTTCCCTGAGTTTTTCTTTTCTCTTCTGAAGATAATTGTAAAAACTGATAAAGTACACTGAATGTTATTCAGGGTTTACTTTCTAACAGTTGTACAATAGAGAATCTCATGCTTTGGAAAGAGGAGCAAGCCATCTGAATACTCTAAATATTACAGGAAATGTTTCTTCAAAATTCTAGGATTTTTTTTATTCAATTAAATCCTGGATTTGGTAAATGCCTTATTTGAATGTGAGCAGAATGAAAGTATGAAATATGTAATTTCTGCTGATCAGAATTGCAAAGTATAATTTGTGATGAGCCATATATCTCAACTGCTGATACGTGTTCTGGATTTTTAACTCAGTAAGTAATCTGCACCTATACATTAGAAATTTAAATCACTTTTCTCCTCTCAGACAGTACTTAAGGAATAAAATATTTCAGTTATGAGATGGGAATGAAGGAAGAACATTTTCAATGAAAAGACTAAAATAAAAAATACTCAAGTGAATCAGTATTGATGCCAAGAGAGAGTAACTTGACTTGTGTAGAATCTCTGAGGGAATATTAAGCCTGCTGTAACTAAGCATGAAGTGACTTCAAGTCTCTGGATAGGTAGGGCCAATGGCACTTCACAAAAATTTTAATGAAACTTTGTTACATTGGGATTTTCTATTTTAGAAAAATTGACTTAGCTGGAACTAATATGCGGTGTTTTAATCATGGTGTCTGGGAGTATTTCCCCATTGCTTTGAGCAGAAATTCATGCTTTTTCCATAGATTACACCCATTGAAATCTTCCATTTTTGTTTTGTTCTCTTCTGCCTATCCTCTAATTTTCGTGTGATTGGAAGAGGGAGGATGAGAAATAAATATTGAGCCAGCTGGTGAACGAAAATGCCTTCAAATGAAGCTGCTTTTGAAATTAAAGTGATACTGACAACAAAGAATATCAATTGGGGCTTTCTTAAAAAAAATTTTATTATGGACTAGCACAGTCAGCAACTTGCTCTGTGAGGCTCAGTTAGATCCTATGGAATAACCACGATTTGGTTGTTGAACAGCTGGAGAGAACCACCAGGACTGTCAAGGACCTTCAGTAAACGTCATTATGCTCATCAAAATGGACCCCCTTGCCTGGAGGCAGCTTTAATGCTAGGATTTATAGCTCAAGCAATTTTCTTCATGCCTGGGTCTCCCAGAGTCACTATTTGGACTGCCACGGACCCTCAATGTGCACGAGCTTGTGTGGTAAGTGGATATCCTGTTTACTGGATAGGGTTCTTTTAAGATCTGTCTGTTACTTGATGTGTGTGGTTTTGTTGGTTTGTTTGTTTGTTTGTTTGTTTTGTGTTGGTTGGTTGGTTTCCAAAGAAACAATCAATTATTTCCCTATGTGTGTGAAATTTCCTGTAAAACATGTATTTCGTGTAGATGCGACCCTTTGGAGAGGGCAGGGGAAATAGTGGCTGGAAGAGGGTGTGCAGTACACCTGAGCATGATTTGTCACAGTGCAGTGAAGCCACCCTTAGCAACAGAGTACAATAACTAAATGGATGATTGATTGATTAGATCAATCATCTTGAGTAGATGGGATATTTAGAAAAAGCAGAAGTATTTAATGGTGCAGCCTAAAATCTTTCATGAGTGCTTAAGTTTATGTAATAATCTATTTTAGCATTAAAAAAAAAAGGAAGTTATGTTCTGTGAGCACCTATAGGAGATGCATTAACCTATCAACTGTGTTGATATGTCTGGAACCCTTCACAAGAAAATGTTAGTGTAGGATTTATTTATAGGCTGAAGAGTTGGGCAGAGAAAAGCCTAATGAGGTTCAACAGGGGCAAGTGTAGGGTCCTGCACCTGGGGAGGAATTACTCCAAGCACCAAGACAGATTGAGGGTTGACCTGCTGGGGAGCAGCTCTGCTGAGAAGGACCTGGGGGTTTTGGTGGATGGCAGGTTGGGCATGAGCCAGC
>VWYO01013544.1:6828-18478 GCA_013400275.1 Rhadina sibilatrix | reverse complement strand
AAACCAGAAGCAAAAACACCAACCAAAAAAAAAAAGACAATTTTGTTTCTAGTCTTGTCCATTCATCAATCCCCGTCCATCCTTCTGTTCCCTTCCCGAGCCGGCGCTGTCCGCTCCCTGCCCACCTGGCACCAGATGTGCCGTCAGGCGCCGCTGTGTGTCCCGAGCCCTCCGAGTGGCAGCATGCAAAATCTCAGGTGACATTCACCTGGAAGCGCTTAGCCCTCAACAGCTGCAGCCCCTTGATTACCTTGCCCGCCTCGGCGGCTCCGTGCCGCCGCCGTATCAATTGCTTGTCAATTCGGCTTAGCCGTGACTTTGACTGACTGGAACCGGGGAAGTGGGGAGTGGGGTGGAGGCGAATGGTTAAAATTAATTGCTACATAAGAAAAAATTGAAAGATAATTATTCCTGCTTTCCTGTCAGTGCTCGAGGGTAGATGACCTCATTAACTTGCAGCTTGTACACAATTCAATTACTAGGAGATGGAAAATACATTTTTAATTACCTCGGTGGCTCGTGCTCCATTCATCTCCATTTGCGTGGCTTTTTTACGGTTGTGTTCTGAGCTAGAGTGGTCTTACTGAAGCTAGACCTTGGCTCTTGCCACAATTATTCTCGTTTGAGGTAGGATGTTAAATGTGTGAGATTAACCCTGTGGTGCCAAGTGAGCTGGGAGGTCCTGTGATGGCACTAAGGTGTTTTTAGTTAGTTTGGCGTGTCAGGATTTTGAAATTTATCCTGTCAAATAATTATGGAGGGTAACTTTGTTCCTTTGTGCATTTTGTTGCTACATAATTTGAGGAAGAATTAAATCAGTGAATAATAAGCAGATCACCTAGTTAGACAAATATCATATCGATGTATGTCATGGGAAAGGATTCTTTTGTAATTTCCAAAAGCCTATTATGGCATTTACTGAATTAATAATGACTTAATTGTTTAAATACACAGCTAGGCAATTATTTTAATGTGTGAGTTTTTAAAACTGTCAGTAGCGTGTTGAAGTGTACAATACACGTGGAAAGAATATTTGTTCATCACCAATCATTTATATTAAAACTATTGTGGTATTGAAAGTCTTGGAGCTAAGAATTGAGAAACCCTGTCACTTGGTGCACAGAGTTTTTTGGGGGTTTTTCCTCAGGAAAGGCTTGTCAGGGATTATACAGAACTGATCTGGAGTGTTTCGTAGCGTGACACAGACTAATTCCCTTGCTCTGATGGTGTACAGTGTGTTGATGGGGAAATAGGAAATAAAGTACAGGCCACAGAGAAGTTGTTGGCTGTTTGGTCACGAGAACGTGCTGAGGGAAGTAAGTTGTGAGGTACAAGTTGTGACGTTTAGTGGTGGGAACTGAATGCGTTTTATATGATCTATGTTTGGTCACTACTTTTCTCTCTGAAAAAAACCAATTGGAGCATAATGCAGGCATTCTTGAACCACTCATGTAAACTTCATTGAGTGTATTAGCCTTGCTTAATTCTTCTCTAATGAGCATTAAAGCAAGATAAGGTGCTTTAAAGGCTCCCTGTCAGAGAGCCCTTAATGCTGCTCTAAGAATGTGTGAACTCTGAGTCCATGGCGTGCTCTCAGCTGTGACCTGCTAGGGAGCATCCTTGTGGGAGACCTCTGAGAAAGTGATGGTGATGATTTAGACACTCCTCCTGTGACCTGTTAGGGAGCATCCTTGTGGGAGACCTCTGAGAAAGTGATGGTGATGATTTAGACACTCCTCCTGTGACCTGTTTAGTGCCCTAGTGTGATCCAAGGGATAACGAAATACAATCTTCTTGCTATGCAGGAACATTTAGGATGTTTATTCTGTAAAATTACTGTTTGAAGAAAAACCAACAAAACAATGGTTGGACTCCTACGTATACCTTCTCAGCCTAGCAAATTCATGGGGACATTTTTCTTCAAGGATATCTGCTGAAGGAACACACACAGGAGAGTTCCTTCACTGAGCAGTCTTTCAGAAGCCTGCATGTGAGTAATTTTGAAGTGAAAGACTGTAAATATTTTAAATCATTTATGTTGGTTATTTTATTTTTTATGTTTCCAATATTTCTTAACTCGGGAAGACATCTAAATAACCAGCCTAGCAAAGATTACCTTTCTGGGTTTGTGCTGTCTGTGTTTGTGTATGGGACATACAAAATGCTATATATTAAGGAATCAGTTGCTCAGAGGCCTGGAGAGGAGAGAAACTATGTTGGATTTTGCTTATGCATTATAAAATACAACTGCAATTTCTCACAGATTTTTTTGGTGTAAGGGTTTCATTGGTAATTTTTAATGATTTACTATTAGGTTTGGTGATTCTAGTGTCAGCAAAGTATCAAATGCAGCCAAAATTCGTGGCATTTGCATGAGATGCAATGTCTGTTGGAAGTTGCACAGTGTTTGCTTTGACATATAGCATATTTCCACTGATCTTCCAGAGAAAAACAATACTGAACTTTTTCAGTTTTTTTAGCAACAGTCAAGTCAACAGATGTAACACCAAGTATAAAAGCATTTTAAGAATATGAATACATGGAAGCAAATGTGACTTGAAATAGTAGTTGGGGGAAATCTACACAAGCTTGTAGTATTTTGCTTGGAATACACCTTTCTCCTCTGCCTCCACTGACTATTATTGCATCAGGATATGTTGATCAAAAAAATTTAGGTCATCTGAAATACATACAGGGCTTCTGCAGCTGTCTGGCCTGTCACGTCTTTGAAATGTATGTGACCACAGCAGAATTATTCATTGTGCTGTACCAGTGCTCCATTTAGGGAAAATGAATATAAATGGTAAGATAATAATTGGAAACTGACTTAAATGTGGCATTTGGGCCAACACCAGGATTCTGCAGCGTTAATATATTTTTAGATGACACATAGGAGAAACCATTAAGGATCTAAGGAGAGAGGCTGATTCAACTTGAATTTCTCTGTGGCTTTTTTTTGTGTTGAGCATCACCTTTGAGGAGCAGGCTTTTTAAACTTTATTTCTGTCTACTACCACCTATAGACTAACGACATCTGTACAATTTATAAGGGATGAATCCTATCATGACCTCTAGGTCTGGATTTTTCTTCAGTCAAGAAATATCTCTAAGACCCAGCCTGTGTTTGGATTTGCCCCTCGCCTGGTGCAGGACCTTACACTTGGCCCTGTTGAATTTCAAGAGGTTCTTATGAGCATCTCCAGGCTGTCAGTGTCCTTCTGGAGGCCACCCCTTCACTCCAGCAACTGCACACACAGCCTGGTGTTGTCAGCAAGCCTGCTGAGGCTGCACTCCATCCCACTGCCCAGGTGGCTGACAAAGACCTTCCTGTGCTCATCTGAGCATGGATCCCTGAGGAATGTTCATTGGGTCTCATGGACTTGAGCACTTTCAGCTTCCTCAGATGGTCTCAAAGCTGATTGTCTCCCACAATGAGGGATCTTCCATTCTCTCTTGGCATTGTGGCTGGAGCACTTGCCAGTGAAGACCAAGGCAAAAAAGTTGTTGAGAACCTCAACCTTCTCCCTGTCCCATGTAATCAGGTCTCCCATTTCCTTCTGGAGAGGCCCCACATTTCTTCTAGTCTTCCTTTTATCACCAACTGACTACAGAAACTTTTCTTGTTGCCCTGATATCCCTGTCCAGATTTAATTGTCATGGCTTTGGCTTTTCTCACCTGATCCCTGACTGCTCAAGTGATTACCCTTTATTCTTCACATGCTACCTGTCTTTGCTTCCACCACCTTCCTTTTGGTGTCTGAATTTGCTCAGGAGCTCATTGTGCATCCATGCAGGCCTCTTGTTCTTTTTGCCTGACTTCTGCTGTCTTGGGATGCATCACTCCTGAGCTTGGAGGAGATGATCCTTTTGAAGATGAATCAGCTTTCTCATGCCCTTCCTCCCTTCAGGGCTTTATCTCATGGGACTCTATCAGCTACACTACCTGCAGGGTGTATTTGGAGATTAAGGAATCAGACACAAATGGCCAGCTAAATGCACAATGTATGAGGGGTTCTAGCATGGTTCTGGAAATGTTTCCAGACTTGACACATAAGGCTGTGCTGCCACAAACCTAAAGGTGCTCACCATTTGCTATTGAAAACTCAGGCAAGGAAGTGAAGTGCCTTCTTCATTTTAGAAAGCACAGGGAAATTGCACGTATAAAATGAAATTTCAAGAGAGGCAGCACTTCAGGACTGTTGGAAAACATATTCTTAAGAAGATGTTATGGAAGAGTTTTTATATTTAATGATCTGTTTCTCTGCTCACACAGTAATAGTAACTTGTAGTTACCTTGTACGAAACAAACAGTAACTTGCCTTGTTGCAAAAATCTGTGTTGATCTAGTATGTTGGCTCATTTCCAAAAAAGATTTGCACACACTGACTATTAAAGGCTTTCTTTTAATCCTCTTCTGCCCTCCTGACTGAAGAAACTCCGGAGGTCTTTTCCTTTTTACTTTTTTTTTTTTCCTTCCTCCATTTGTAATCAATAATATTGCACTTACTGCAAAAATAGTACAGGATCCATATAATATCAAATACACAGTTTCCCCCAATTATTGTGTTTGGTTACAGTAAGGATATTGCAGTCTCACAAAATGTGGTTTATGGCTCTCAAAATCTTTATTAAGTCTACACTGATATAAATTATAACACAGTGTTTAAATTACAAAGCCCAGATATCTTTTATAAATGCAGAAAAATGGATCATTAGAAAGATTTTTTTTAAAGTCATGTAAAGAAAAGGAATGGGCTCATTACAAAATATTTCACACATAATCTAACTAATTAACATAATAAATTGCAGGGAACCGTATTGGATTATCATATAATTAAATAAATTCCATACGGGCCACGTAAGTTAATGTTTTCTTTCTGGAAAATTGTATGCCTTGGCAAATAAAATATTCAGAGGATTAACTATAAAGAAAAAAATGGCTTTGTGTAATTATTGTCTCTTGTAATTTGAATTAGACATAATTACATTTCCTAAATATGAAGAGAAAATAAGTGTGATCTATAGAGAACAGACAACACCACCGAGACAAGTCTGTCTTTGTTTCCTGACCCATTAAGTGACAATTATGATACTTGTGTTAAACATCTTAGAAGTGGTATGAACTTGCCATAACTCTTCACTTATTCTGCTTGAAAAGATTGTAATAGGAAACGCTTTCGCTCTTCTATTTTAAATGGAGACCATCACTTTTGCAGTACAGAAAGTTCATGGAAAAATGTCAGGTGCATCAAGTGCTAACTTCCCCACACACATAAAGTAAAGGATTGCTTTTGTTGCACCTCCAAAGCCATGTAGCCTTCCAGAAGGTATTGCTGTAGACCCCTGTAAAATGTGTGTGTCCTTATGTCTTGGTCAGTGCCTNGGATGCACTGCTTTGGGGAGGGTACAGCCTGGGGAGGTGTTAATGGCTCATTATCAGAAGGCATCCAGCCTCTCCCCCCTTGAAGTACAAGAGATAAAGAAAAACATCTCCTCAACTGCTTTTAACAGCTGAAAATAGAATACATATATTTGGTTCCACAACCCAAGACAGTGGTTTTGGTGGAAAACACGCTGCAGTTGCAGGTGTTGAGTGAGTTTGTGCACTTCAAGTTGAATTAGTGACACAAGTGTTAATGTACTTAGTTTCTCCAGGGTTGTTCTGGTTCCATCTATTTATTTAAAGTAAAGCAACTTCCAGACAGCATAAGATCTGAGATAAATTCAGTGGGGGTTTTATAATGTATTTTACACCAGTTAGCCAAAAATGTTTCAGAATTTTTGCATACTTGTGGAGAGTTACATTACCTTAACTCCTATATATTTTATGTATTGGTGAATATCCAGTTAAGAGTATTGTATGAGCTTGAGGATCTATACACAGAGTTTACAAACTTTGTCTACTACTTGTGTTGCTCAGTCTGTGCTAGACTAAATAATTTAAATAACTGAAAGCAGATCTGCTCACATATCTTTAGATGGGAACTATGCATGTCGGCCTTTGCATGAAATTTATCTGTGAGCCACCTACTTATGGTTTATTCTGTTATGACAAAAGCAAATTATAGGGATGAAATACAATTATGTGGTTTAACTAAATACTTGCTGAGGTTAGTTCAGCATTATTTATCATTTACATTTTATCAGAAGTAGTCTTGCATGAATTAAGTAAATACATTTTTTTCTGAAATTCTTTACAAGAGATGCTTCTCAGAATGGGTTTGTTGCTCTATTAAGGTTGAATTTTTTTTTTTTTTTACTTCTATGTATGTGATAAAAGTATCTTTTGATTGTCTGCTATAAGTGTTAATGTTTTCTAGGCAGATTTTTGAATAAATTTTTCTTTTTAACATAAATTTTTGGTTTATGTACAAAAGGTTCTGTTGCATATTACAGGTTAGACTCCAGTGTGTTTTGCCATTACACTCTGATTTCTCCTTGGGACTTTTGTCTCATTGATTATGAGAAAGGCCAGTGGAAAATTCTCTTGCTGCATGTGTGCTATCTCCTGTAATTTACAGAATTTTGCTGATAATCCTGTTTTTCCTACTTTCTTCCCCTGAAAAAAGTATCTCCATCCATAAAATTTGGTGGCATCCTTTGATTTGCAGCAGCCAACACTAAAGATAAAAAAGGCAATTGATGGAATAGCAGTGGTTTTATTTCTTGCTTATCTGGAAGGCCGTGTGCACTGGTGCTCCTCTTGGTCATATAATAATATATATATATAGGTCATATATATAAATGCTTTTTATTTGCAGTGCATCTACAGTAGGAAGATGTTATCCAGACATTTAGATTCCCTGAATATGTGCCATGGAAATTAATTTTCAGACTTCTTAATACCATCAGCTTATTTGCTGGACGTTCTGGCCCTATTTTTCCTGACGTTTGAACGCCATTGTGTTTCTGAACTGCCCTTTGCAAAGATACACAAAGCAACTTTGAGGTTCCCCAAAGTTATACCACGTTGAATGCACAGACTTCTGTCATCTGCACAACATTATGTGCCCACTTTCCCCCCAACTATTTAAAAATAAGTACACTAATCCGTTTGCAGCAAATACTTTGCTTCTTCCCACGGGACAGCTTTTCCTGCATTGTTTACTGAGCTTTACTCGGGCCTTCAGGTTGGAAGGAGACCTCGAGGATCATCTGGCTGAACCTTTCTTGGCAAAAGCACAGTCTAGCCAAGATGGCACAGTGTCCTGTCCAGCTGAACCTTAAAAATGCCCAAAGCTGGGGAAACTACCAGTTCCCTGAAGATATTATTGCAATGGCTGAAAGTTCTTGTTGTGAAAATTTTTCCTCTTGTGTCTAACTGGAATCTCTCCAGGATTACTTGCACCAATTACCACTCAGCTCTTTGAGGAAAGGGAGTCTCTACCTTCTTAGTACAGGAACCCTTTAAATACGTCTCCTCTAAGCCTTCTTTTTCAAGGCTGGACAAACCCAGCTCTCTTAGCCTTTCCTCATATGGCAGGCTTCCCTGTCTTTATGGCCCTGTCCAAGCCATCCACAGCTCTTTTATGTAGTGGGGACCAAAACTCCACAGAGTTCCAGGCGTGGCCTGACAAGGACTTCAGTTTTGACAGTAGCTTAATACTCCCTGCTTTCAACACCCATCCTGATGTGTTTAGAGTCAATTTAGATTACTTCATTAGCAAATCCTTACATGGCACTTTGATCAAAGACTTTTCAATACTGCCTAAATAATAACCATGTGTGCTTGGTTTGGCAATTTTGACAATTCCTGTGGGTAGAACAGGAGGCTTTCACTCCTCTTTCCAGATGCTGGACTTCTTTAGCTTCATGCTGTGCTGGGAGAACAGCTGATGTGTTTCTAACTCTTTGGCTTCATACTGATGTCAAGAAGATGCAGCCAGAGTCCGACTTTCAGCTCTTTCTGCTGCTTTGCCCTGCTCAATCGACAGGACACATCTAGATGTCTGTTTCCAGGCCAATCCATAACACTTGTCAGTTAAACTGCTTTTAGGTATGATCATCTTTTGGCCTTTGCCCTTCCTTTTAAAAGTATACCCATATTCAAGCAAAATTTCCTTTAATAACTACATTATTATTTCCTTTAATAACTACATCTACCTCTCTTGGAAATCTTTGTCAGCCTTGTCTGATCTTGAGTTTTAACAAAAATTTACTGAAAACAAACAATTTTTTTCTTAGATGTCTCGGATTTTGGAGTGTTTTATGAATGTGAATAGGTTTTTGGGCAGACCACGCCCCCAGTATCTGTGAAATAACAAGATTCTTTTGTGCTAAAGCCAGTTAAGATAATTACTTTCGTGTCTCCATGGTCTCGTGATTCTCCTTTTCTATTTATGTATTACTGGTTAAACAGCTTAAGTAGTGAGAAGTCTTCTGAAACTCAGCTACCTTTCTTGCTTCTCTAGCTTTGGCAGTACTGCAAATTTCTCTCTCTCTCTCTNNNCTTTGGGACTTTGTCAATTTTTTTTTCCTTTTTTTTTTTTTTTTTTTTTTTTTTTTTTTTTTTTCCTGGAACATCACAATCCTAAGTTTATGTTTTGCTTTCCCATTCTTCAGATTTGTTTTTATTACCACCACTTTAAACACATTTTTACTTCTTTGGAGTTTCCCATTATGAGCTCTTTCCGACTTCCATCTTTGCAATAAATGACAATTTCCCTTCCTTAAAACGTTATATGGATTACTACTGTGTATCACATTCTGAAAGGAGGTGAACCTTAGCTATGGTCACTGCTGAGCTGTTCTTATGCTCTCACAGTCCTTCCAGTGTTTGATCCAGGGCTCAGTCCAAGATCACTAGCTCTTTTCTCCTTTTAGGTGCTTCACTGTATTTCTTGCAAAAGATCAGCTGGTGATGAACCAAACTTTAGTTTCCTAACCTGTGCTCTCAGGAGACATTTGGCCAAATGTCCTCATCTTCTCCTGCTCCACTATTCCTAATATTTTATTTTCATCTGTTTTCTGACATACAGACACCAGATGCCTTTCAAATGCTTCGGTTTTTAAATTTTTCCACATTTTTCTCTAATCTCTACTATCAGACACAGAATGGAAACCACATGCAAATCAAATATGAGTGGGGTTATGCCATTGTTCTCATTAGTCCTTGCTCCAAAAATGATCACACAAATATGGATTCAAACCCGTTGTTTGTGATTGTAATATTTCATTTCTGCCAGGTGTTTAAATGAGACATGTACAAAGACACAGAGGCACATGGGATCGTGTGCCCAGATGCCAAAAGGGTGGAAGAAGAGCTGTAAGTCTTATTAGGGTGAAAATTTTGACCCAAGTAGTTCAATACGTTTTAGTATTAGGCTTTATTTTGCCTCTGCCAAACATATCTGCAACACCAGGTAAGTAAATATATCTGTGTTCTTGCTCTGGCATTTAGGATTTTGATTCTAACAGACTTTGCATAAGCATTCAGGGGTTCCTGGTTCATCATAATCCTGGATTTGTCATTTTTGTGGACTATGGCAGTGGACAGCATTTTTTTATGTTGTGTGTAGGGGCACGTTCCCAGCTTGTATAGAACAGTGCTCTTGGCTTTTCCTGAACTCCAAGCTCATCTCTACTTGGGATTGAAGTTCTGGTGGCTGCTGGTGTGGTGGCACCACATTTGGGTGCCATTGTTCCACAATATCCTGGTGCTGTGTGAGGTATGGCTCCTGGCTTCTGCACATCAGGAGCCACTCTACTGGAATGCTTGATGCATGAAATACAATACTGCAGGTGGGAAGGGATCTCTGGAAGTTATCTAATCCAGTCTCTTGCTGAAGGCTTAGCTAATGTAAATGTTGCATCAGGTTCCATCCTTGGCTCTGTGCTGTTGAGTTTTGAGAAAAAATTGTGTGTATGGAGGTTGCAGTGTCTTTTTGGGCAGCTGTTCTGTCCTTGTTATCTCATCAAAGTTCACTAATTCCAGCTCCAGACTCTTCCCATGACTGTGGATGTTGCTGGTATCCACAGGGGCTGTAGCTTCTCTTGGACCACAGACTGCACTGTGGGAGCTGAGGTGTGGTAGCTCAAACAGAGTAGATGCAGTGTGATAGAGAGATCTCTAACCAGCTGCAGGTGTGGTCATTTGCATTTGTGATAATTCCCTGCCTTTCTGTCCTTACTTTATAAAACAATTAATACATTAAACCTAGGAAGCCATGGGACCATTCACCAGTCACAAGACCTTTGTTATTTGACAGTTAATCTACCTTTGTGTAGACCTTGGTCACATTGCTCAGATAAGAGGTAGAAGAGGAGTCTGTTTTTGTACTAATTGCTTGATCTGAACCCCCTAAGATATTACATGGAGGAAACAATATAACTTTTGATTTTTTTTTTTTAACCTGGTGAACACAAGAGGCCTATGGATAGTTTAGTGATGCAAGAAAGCAGACATTTGCTCCTCTGTTCCTTCCTCCCTTGCTGTTGATTTTCAGGTTTCCTATGATGCACCCATGTGACTGGTAACTCTCCTGGTGCCTCTCCCTGCTGGAAAAGATGATCTGCCCTGTAGGATGTGTGGGACACCATGCAGGGGGAACACCCGTGTGTAGGGGCCTGATCCACGAACTGAAGTCACTGAGGGTTCCTTATTTTCTTTCGTTACTACTCAAGCCAGGTCCTCCAGGCAGTCACTTTTGTTTGGCTTGCCAGCGGTAATTTTTTTAAAAATACCGTTTCTTTTCTTCACCTTAGCTTTGTCTGCTTGGCGCCCGTCCTAATCCTCTTATTTCTGAAGAAGCAATTGGCAAGTACAATATTTTGAGGCATAGGAAGAAGCTTTGAGCTGTTTGTTCTCTTACTAAAACAAATGACACAATGGAAAAATAACATCGGGACATGAAAGGGAAGGCGGAGAGGAAGGCGTCAGTAGGCGAGGGCAGAGGGAATTGTCCTTGGGGAGGCTGATGGGGTTCTGTGGGACGTGGGATGCCTGCTCCTTGCTCCAGCCACACCCTTCTGCAGCAGGGCCTTGCTCTGCTCCTGTTTTTCTCTGTCGCTGCCCTCTTGGCTTTAGGATGTTTTCCGTCTTCTCTATATTTCAAAGCTTTCTGGTAAATAATCGATTCAAACCAGCGCCCAGCCTCTCTTTCTGTAATTCTGAAAACCCATTAAATTATATTGTTGGGGGAAAACAATAGTTGTGCTAATCATGCTCTGTGCATGTGCATCTTAATTTCCCCAGAGACCTGAATATGAATTTTTACTAACA
Organism: Rhadina sibilatrix; assembly: GCA_013400275.1. NCBI lineage: Eukaryota > Metazoa > Chordata > Aves > Passeriformes > Phylloscopidae > Rhadina > Rhadina sibilatrix. Next base: position 7,257 of record VWYO01013544.1, on the reverse strand, counting down.
TGTTAATTTTGTGTGTTAATCAGTAGCTGTAGGCCGAATGAATGGATTGACTATGTAAAACTGTTTGATATAGAAACAACTCCTTTTGACCCCCTCAAATTGGCTTCATTCCACTGAAGACGGTTAAAGTTAATTAAGCACTCAATAGGTTTATGGTGTTTAAATTAAAATATATCACTACTCATTGTGTAGTCATCAAGCGCAGACGGCGCTGCCCCCCCCACCCCCCGCCTCCTCCGCGCCTGCTCCGCGCCTCGCGCCGACTGGGGGGCCGCCAGGGGGCGCCGTGCCGCCGCGCTCGCGCGGCCCTGAGGGAGCGGGATGGGGGGGGGCGGTCAGCGGGACCCCCAATTCCCTGCCTTTCCCTCCTTCCAAAGCCTTTCCCATTTCCCCACGCCTTTCCCTCCTTCCCTGCTTTTCCCTCCTTCC
>VWYO01013539.1:217045-228350 GCA_013400275.1 Rhadina sibilatrix | reverse complement strand
CGAGCCGTCGCTCTCCATCGACCTCACCTTCCACCTCCTGCGGCACCTCTTGCTGCTCGCCCGCGCCCAGAGCCAGCGCGCCCGCGCCGATTCCAACCGCCGCATCCTGGACGCCGTGGGGCGCTGACCCCCCCACCCCCCACCCCCGGAATTCCCGGATACCCCGAGCCCCCCGTAACCCTGGGGCTGCAGCGGCCTCCGGCCCCCGCTCGGCCTCTGCACCGTCGGGCGCTCGGCACCGACAGCGGCGCGGGCTGAACCCGCCCCAGCCCCAGCCGCGGCGAGGGGGAGCGGAACCGGCCCCGGGACCGGCCCGCACCGATTTTGTAATAAAACGTGGTGGAAACCCGAGGCGTGAGCGAGTGCGGGGTGGGGGCGGCTGGGGCTGTGCAGGGCCAGGGACTGGGCAAACTGGGAGCGTGCTCACCGGGAATGGGCTCACCGGGAATGGGGAGTGGGGGAATGGGCTCACCAGGAGCAGGGACTGGGTTTATCAGGAATGAAGAAGGCGCTCACCGGGAATGGGGAAACAGACACTGGGAGCAGTGGAATGGGTTGATCAGGAAGGGACAAACAGACTCACTGGGAACAGGGGAAGGGCTCACTGGGAAGGGAGGGAGGGCTCAGGAGTAGCAGCAGACAGGCTGAGCTGGGCCAGGGCTGGGTAGGAGCAGCTGGGCCAGCAGCACAGAGCCCCCAGCGCTGGGAGCAGGGCTGTGTGTGTGCTCTGGGACAGGTGACACACCGTGTTCCTCAGGGGGGGTGAGACGCTCACAGCCCCCCAGGCGTGGGTGAAGTAGGAAGCAAATGGGGCAGAGGGATGGGATGGGATGGGATGGGATGGGATGGGATGGGATGGGCAGGGGGCTGCAGCCCCCTGCCCACAGATGGGGGCACGAGCAGGGAATCAATCCTCCCCCCTCCCCAGGAAGGGGGCCAAGGCTGGGAGCTGGGGGAGGGACAGACACAGGCCCTTTGTGGGAGGGTATGACCATCCACGTGGGAGCAGCACGAGTCGGGGAGAAAAACCTCTGTGGAACTCAGTGCTGCTGAGTGGGTCAGGGCTGGAGTCGTGGCTGGGGGGGTGGTACTGTGGTGGGCCATGTCCCAGGCCCCCAACCAAGAGAACGGGGATGAAGCAGCTGGGGGAGGTTCAGCCTCCTTGTGGGTGGCCCGGGCCCTCACCGGGACCTGCAGCTTGGTGTGTGGAAGGTGTCCCTGCTGTGGCAGTGGAGGGGACCAGATGTCCCTTCTCACCTAAAGCAGCCAGAAATTGTGTGGTGACATCCCCAGAGCTGCTGGAGGGGCAGCATGGCAGGGCTGGAGCAGGAGGCAGTGTTTTTAGTGCCTGGGAGGGACTGCCTGAGGAGGTGGCAGCAGAGGGGCCAGTGCCCAGGGCAGGCAGGAGCACGGGCAGCACAGAGCTGTGTGACACTGCCAGGGGCTGCAGCCCCCAGATTTCACGGGAGCTGCTTTCTGTGACCCAGTGGCTCTGGCAGGAGGCTGCTCCAAGGGGCAGCAGAGCTGGGGAGCATGGCCTTTGGGAATGAGCTCGAGGCTGGAGATTCCCCACTCCAGGCCCTGCTCCAGCTGCTTGTGCTGCGGCCACTGGGACTTGAAAGGGGAAATTCCACCAGAGCATGAGTACCCTGGAGCTGGGAGGCCATGCTGGCAAGAAGGATTGCAGTGGGACCATCCCTCCTAGGGGATGTTTGTATGATTGTCCAAGTCAGCTTGGACAATGACTTGGACAGCTTGCTTCAGCCAACCCTGAGGAGCAGGGCTGGGGCTGCTGGGGCTCTAGGGACCTCTTGCCCCTCACACAGCCGTGGGTGGCTTCCCAGCTGGAGGGACCACAACCCCTCTGGGCAGCCTGTTCCAGGCACCCTGTGTGATCAGCCTCGCTGCAACAAACCCCCAAATCTTTGGGGGCCAGTTTGTGCCTGTTGCTGCTGGTCCTGTCACTGGGCTCCCCTGGGAAGAGCCTGGCTCCCTCCTCCTTCCCTCCCATTAGGCAAGTACACACACAGGTACCCCCAAACCTTCCAGCCCCTCCTCAGGCAGCACATGCTCCAGCCCCTTTGGCGTTGCTTTGACCCTTTCCTGGGCTCCAGATGTCACATCCTTCTTGCTCCAGGACACCCCAGCCTGGCCAGGGTGCTGCATCCACAGCTCTCCCCACTTCGTGGAGGGGAGGGCTCCCCACCTCCCTTCATCCTCCCCAGCCAGTGGGCTGCTGTGCACCTGGATCCGTGGGGAAGGGAAGTCACTGCTGCCTCCCTGACTCAGTGTCATCACTGAGGATTTTGTTGTCTCTCGTGCCCCTCAGTAGCTGCAGTTGGACATTTGTGATTAGTAATTATTAATTAGTAATCATGGACCTCGTAGGCTTGGCTAATCTTCTCTTCTGAGGAAAAGGGAAGACCATCCCAAGAGCAATGGGCTGCCTGAATGAGAGGCACCAGGAGTGTGGTGGGCAGGGCTGAACAGGGAAAAGGTAATTCTGGCAACAGGAGGTCACAATCACTGCCTCATCAACCACCCACTCAGAATGGACCCCAGCTCAAATGGAGGACAGATCTGCACCTGTGGAGTGATCAGCATGAGGAGGGAGATCCACCCAGCAAGGAGGAGTTTGAGTCCTAATTAATGACAGAGTTCTGTAATTGGTAACCAATGAGTGCTGGGTCTTTGCTCAAATGTATAAATAGTGTAAAGCTCTGATGTTCAGGGAGCAGCCCTGTGGGAACCCTTTGCTTCTGCACTAACTGGAATAAACGCAGAAATCACTTGCCTTGCTTTGTGGGTGACCAAGGCACACCAGGAGGCACCCAGCTGTTCTTGATGGCCCAGATGGGACAGCCACTCCAGGCAGAGAGGCTTGGCAGGATGGATCCCAGTGCACACCAGGCAAAGGGGCTTGGCAGGATGAGTCCCAGTGCCCACCAGCCTCGTGATGGGCTGCTTTGGATGGCACCAGGACAACTCGGTGGCACAGCACATTCTGGAAGTATTCCCTTGGTGAAGGGGGTGGTTGGAAATTGCCAAGAAGCAGAGTTTGGGCTTGAGCTCTGCATAAGATGGAGAAAAAAGTATTTTGTTTCTGCAAATTGGCGAGGCATGTCTTGGATTTTTGATGTTTGCATGTGTTCTCACACGCAGAGCTGGTGACGTCGACACTGGGATTTGGATGTGAGCTTTGGGGTGGTGTATGAAACATTGGGAATAGTGAAGCTTGGGGTAGTGTATGAAGCACTGGGAATTCCACACTCGAAATGGATTCCTCTGCTTCTGTATAAATTCCACTTTCTCTCCTCTAGGATGCATCCTGAGGAGTTAGGGTGGCCCTATGACTCAAGATAAATTGAAAAGACGTTGTAACCAATGGTTGCCTCGTTCTGAATTAGATGATGGTGAAAAAAGGCCAGAAAACAACAGGACTTTAAAATATAATACAATTTTACGGTTAATGTTACTTTGTAGGAGGCAAAATGAATGGGATGAAGTCCCTGATGTAGACCTGGTTCTCACTTTAAAAAAAAAATTAATAAAGTAAGAAAAAATGTGGTTTAGCAAGTTCTAAAGTGTCAAAATGCAATCTATTCTTTGAGAAATTAAGAAAAGAGGATAAGGGAAAAGACATTTATTGTATGGGACAAGAAGACAAAAGAGACAAAAACCTAAAGTCCAACTGTTGGCAGCTCCTCTGACACAAGGATGAAAGGTGGAGGTGGGCAAGGAATCTGGCGAGGAAAAGGATCCCGTTTCCAGTAGGATCAGGGAGAAAGGTCAGTCGGTGCTACAAACACACCTGGGGCTGCAGGGGGACCTGAGGGAGAGGTAGAGGGTGTGCAGCTGCCAGTCACACTTCAGACTTGCTGAGTCAGAGGCAGCGAGCAGGGTCAGGCCACAGAAATCCTGATGGAAGGTGCAGTGTGAGTAAAACCATGATGTCAGTCCACAACCCAAACCAAGAGGACATCCAGGCACTCCTGGAGTGTTTGGTTCCCCATGAGGAATGGAGGGCATTTTAGAAAAGGCTTGAGAAGAAGGAGATAGGAGAATAGGATTAGATCAAAAGGTTCATGGCATCCCAAATCCACACAAATTTCATCCCAAGAATAACCCAGAGTGGGATCTCAATCAGAGTGCTGGTGAGAGTCACTAAAATGACGTTAGAAAATTATTTTATTTGGATTCTAAGAGGAAGTGAGGAAACTGAAACCCCTTGCTAAAGCTGCATGAAGGGAAGAGGGAGCAAAGGGTCTGCACTGGCTTTGTATGAAAGATTGTGTGGATGGATGGATGGATTCAGATCCAGCAAGGGAAGGAAGCAGGATGCTGTTTCACAGGCTTTTTGTTGGGCAGCTGGCGCCTGCTATCAGACAGAATCTCCAGAACAGAGAAGAGGTGGAGGGGATGGTTATCTCCCAAGTGATGCCTGTAAGGATAGGGAAGAGGTAGAAGGGAAGGAGAAGAGCCAAGAGAAATTACTGAATCCATTGTCAGGGGCAAGCGATTTCAGGGATGAGCTGGGGCTGAGGGTGGGCATTAACACCCCCCCAAAACTCTCAGGGTGCCCACTGCAGACAGGAAGGGAAATGGGAAAAGGAGCGTCCCCGACTTACAAACAGACAGAAAGAAAGGTCAGAAGACACAGAAGTTAGGCTGGACTGAAGGGGAGCAGAGGCATTTCCTATTCCCCTGGCCAATCATTTGATTCCAGTCAAACTGGGGACTGAAACAATGGATTTTCTAGTGGCTAATGGAGCAGTTAATGTTGTAGTTACTCTGAAGAACGTTTAAGCAAAACCAGGGAGGAAATTCCTCGGGAGCAGATAATCCCTCAGACCATTTCACAGCCCACAGAACTCACGAGTGGGATCACAGAATGAGCCCATCACTCACTTTCTCTGCATGCCAGAGTGTCCTTTGGCATTGCTGGGCAGGGATTTGCTGTGCCAGCTGGGCAGGTCTTTACTGACAGAAGCTGTGACGTGGTAAATGGAGATTGGAAATCTGGGCACCTTGTGGAAAACAACCCCCTGCTCATGAACAGCCCTTCCCAGAAAACCAAACTGGGAGCTCTCCCTTGGGCCCTGGCACGGAGCTGAGGAATCAGTATTTGTACAGACTCAGAACTTGCCTTTGGCACAGTCCATGCTCGTGGAGCAGTTTGGGAAGAGCAAGGAGTTTTGACCTCATGGGGGAGTGAGGGAAAAATATGTAGCTGAAATTCCAAAGATGTGGAAAGTAGTTCTTTAACCAAAGGACATCGCTATAAATATAAATATATACATTAAATATAAATATATATAAAATATAAATATATACATTGCAAAGCCCCCCAGAAAAAAGAATCCAAATATTGTAAAGGGAAGTAGAAGAGCAGATCCAGCAGTGGAAGAAGCTGCATTGAGGAAACCAAATTATGAAGGAGCTTTGATTGCACAAACCTGTGTAGATTCATCTCCAACGGAGAGAAACCATGAGTGGAACAGCTTAACTGTACTGAAAATAAAGCAGGGTGGTGGAAAACACCTGGAAAGCAGCTCTTGGAGATAATGGAAATCCAACCTGAAAGGCTGCATCAAGAGACACACACAGGAGCAGATGCATCACTGCTTTTAGCAAAAAACTCTTTGGATGCAAGATGCAAAGTTTAGCAAACAGAGTAGTTAAAAACTTATCCTTTGCTGTGTTAATCATCCAAAAATGAGAAAGAAAATACAGGGAGGAAGCACAAAGCAAGGAATAACCCCTGAGAAACGTTGGCAAATGGCTTTTACAGAATCACCCAGCTGTAATTAATGCAAACATTTATTGGTGTTCATCAACCACTTTTCTGGTTGGCTGATGTTACTAAACAGTTCATGTGCCTGAAGGAAAGGCCCTGGAGGCCCAAGTCTGTCTGCTACAGAATCCTGAACCCGAAGCAGAAATATCAGAGGAAGTGGACAAAGCAGGATGGGCTTGGAATGCAGAATCGACCACTGAACTGGGGTGCTGCAGTCAGCAGGATCACAGGACACTCCTCTGGAAGAAGCTGCTGGCAAACTCCCCGTGGGTGGGAGCAGCTTGGTGAAAGATGGGATCTGAGGAGCAGGAGTGCAGTGCTAACCCAGCACCAGGTGCCAGAAGCCAGGGCTCTGAGCCCAACATGTGGGCTCAGAAAGCAGAGAGCTGATGGCACAGACAGAGCACTGGAGCTCTCACGCAGAACGACTGTGAATGTTTGGACTGACCCAAAACCTGCTGCTGGAGTGGTCTGTGCCCCTGGAGCCCTTTGGAGAGAGAGAGGGCTGAGAACCTCTGAGGGATCTCCCAGGAAACACGGCTAGGTGATACAGAGATGGTCAGAGGGCATGCAGCTGCCTCCAAGGTGGCAATAAAGCAAAGCTCCTCCACTCAGAGGGAACCCCAGTGAATGCTGGAAACGGCCTGGCTGACAAAGAGAGAAAGTGGCAAATTTGACCCTGGAAACAGCCCTGAAGGGTGGTGGATTACACCCAGCAAGCAGGCAATGATAATTCCCCAACACCTTCGGAGGAAGATGGCAGAGGAGCAACATAGGGGAACTCACTGGGAAATAGAGTTTCTGGCAGAAACATTGAAACCTCAAGTTCTGATCATAAAAAATAGCTGGTATCATAAAAAGCATCATTAAAAAGTACCAAACCTGTTCAAAGAACAATACACATCAATCAGAGGGCCCACACCCAGGACTGTTAGGAGAGAAGTTGTCTGTGACTGTCTCGTGCCAGCTGATGCTTCCTCATTTACTTCTATTAGTGATTAATATCTAATAGCCAATATCTTAGTTTGGAGAACAAGGACTGTGTGTCAGAACAAAGAATGACAACCAAAGTACCTTATGACCCAACCACATATTTAAAATACTTTCAGAGAGAAAAGATGCCTCAGAAGACCTGGAACCATACCAAAACTGGTCCTCAGAAATGCTTGGTGTATATGCTTGTATTCAGCACATATGTGATGAATACGAATTAGTTCCAGGAATATAGCCTGGTCTGTTAGGTTACTGGGCATGCATGCTTTGAGGGGAATTTCCTATGCATCCAGCACTCCTAATTAAGCAATGTTAACTTTCTAGCCTAGCAAATTGGTTGGAGAGTTGATTTCCCAGTTTTCCATGACACCAGGGCTTTCCCCTGTTGTACCAACCAGAGCACAGAGAAGTGATTGGGGTTTCTCAAAAGAAACAACATCCAGCTTGGGTGTCCCAGAAGGAATTTCCACAGATAGTGAACCCTACTTTACAGCAGAAACATGCAGGAAGTGTCCAAATTTTCAGTCTGTTTGGGAGCTGCACACCTCATGGGTCCCACAGCCCAGCAGGAAGGCAGAAAGGATCAATCAGACAACAAAGAGGCAAATACACGAGTCACAATGAGTGGAGCATCATCTTTGGCTCTTACAAGAGTTGGTGTCAGTCCCCGGGGTCAGAACAGGAAGGGGCACTTTGGAAATACCATCCTGGAAGGCACAACCTTGTAACCACCCACGGAGATCAGGTGTGTGCCAGGCGACGAGCAGAGCCAAAGAAATGTTTGATTTCTCTTTTGCAGCCTTTATCCTCACCCCTGGGGTTTTGAATCAGAGGCCCCACCCTTCCCTTGGGTACCCCTGGGCAATCTTTTCACTCTGGAGAAGTGGTCTGTGTTTGAACATGAGAGGGTGAAAGCTGGGGAGGAACCTTCCCAAGAGTGTTAAGGATACAGGAGTCAACTCTTGGATCCCTTGCAGGTGAGAAAAGGGTCCCTGGGGCTGGACAGGAGACAGGGAATTCACACCAAACTGGAAGCCTGAAGTTCCAAATGACTGAGGACATAGAAGTATGTTCTTTAATTTTTTAATCTGTTCATGTAAATTAATTTTGCAAGTGAAGTACTTATATAATATGTTGTTACTTTACAGCTTGTCTGATCAATCAGGAAAATTCAAACTCCAGCAGTAAAAGTGCTGGGTTTCCCAGGGTCACAATCAGTGAAGGACCCCTTGGATGGGGGAATTTTAATCTTAGATTTAAATCTGATATTGCTCCTGAAGTCCCAAAACCCTGTTGGGATTTTCCATGGGGTTTAACATAAGCCAGGCAGAAGGTAATTGGCATTATAGGGGTGATGGATTGACCATGGCTGGACAGCAGGTGCCCCCCAAAGCTGCTCCATCCCTCCCCCCTCACCTGGACTGGGAAGAGAAAATACAGAAAAGCTCATGGCTCAGGATAAGGACAGAGAAAGCTCACTGATCATTCTCGTGTGCAAAGCAGGCTTGATTTGGGAAAATTAATTTATTACCAATCAAATCAGAGTAGGGTTACAAGAAGTAAAACCAATTCTAAGAACACCTTCCCCTCACCTCTCCCTCCATGCCAGGCTGAGCTTTATCCTCGATTCTCCACCTCTTCCCTCCCAGTGGGGAGTGAGGCAGCAGTGGGGGTCACACTCCCTTCACCACGTGGCTTCTGGAGGAGTCCTTGCCCTGTGCCAGGGTGGGAGGGAGTCTGGGAGTCCTTCCCATGGCCAGTGGCTCCTCACAAGCTGCTCCAGGTGTGTGTGTGTCCCTTCCATGGGGACAGTCCCTCAGGAGCTGCTCCAGCCTGAGTCCCCCACAGAGTCACGGGTCCTGCCAACAAACCTGCTCCAGCATGGGCTCCTCTCCCCACGGGTGCAAATGTCCCTGCCAGGACCCTGCTCCAGCATGGGCTCCTCTCCCCACGGGTGCAAAGGTACCTGCCAGGACCCTGCTCCAGCATGGGCTCCTCTCCCCACGGGTGCAGATGTCCCTGCCAGGACCCTGCTCCAGCATGGGCTCCTCTCCCCACGGGTGCAAATGTCCCTGCCAGGACCCTGCTCCAGCAGGGGCTTCCCACGGGGTCAGAGGCTCCTTTGGGCACCCCCTGCTCTGGGTACCCACTGGGGAGGCTCCCACCCACCCACTCTGGGCTCCTCCAGGGGCTCTCTGCTGCCATGTGGGTCTCCCCAGGCTGCAGGTGGGTCTCTGCCACCCCTGGGCACCCACAGGCTGCAGGGGAATCCCTGCTCCAGCCCTTGGGACCTTTCATTCCTTCTGCACTGACCTGAGAGCTCCAGGGCTGCTGCTCTCACCTGCATCATCCCTCTCTGGCTGCAATTACCTCCACGCAAGAACTCCTTTTTCCTCCTTAAATACATCATCCCTGAGGTGTCTCTGCCATCACTGATGGACTCTGCCTCGGCCAGCAGCAGGTTCGTCCTTGAGCCAGCTGGCTTTGGCTCTTTTGAACGTGGGGGAAGCTTCTGTCAGCTTCTCACTGAGGTTGCCACTACCAAAACCTTGCCACACAAACCCAATCAAATGAACTGGATTCCACAAATGGGACATACAGTTGGGTAAATGATGACAGGAAGTGGACAACCCACCTGCCTTCGTGGGGGAAAGCGAAAAGACATTCCTTAGGAACCTTAACATTATGCCCCTTAGGGAGAAAAAAGCCTTTGGAAGCACCATTACAGAGAAGAATAAAGAGAAATAATGATGCTTCTTGGAAAGGCCCTTGAACAGCAACTGGAGCATGCTGCGTGTCAGAATCCATGCTCAGTGCACAGACCACCTCCTCCTGAAATCTCAGCCGGGGGTACAATATAACTGGGCAAGCAGAGGCATCAGCAGATTCCAGGGGGCTGCCCAGAGGACGGGCTGCTTTGGGAGGGCAGCGGCAGGTGATCAGCATCCGGACACAAAGCACAAGGAAGAAAATTGCCCCAAACAGAAGAGAACTAAGGTGGGCCTCTCTTGAGGCATCTCAAGCACTGGGGTGGCCCCCATGGCACCCAGCTGAGGGGCCCCCTGAGTCCCTCTCAGTCACCTCTGGAGGGTGATGGTGACAAGGGAACATCCCTGAGGAGGGGGGGGAAGGCAAATGCTGCATCCTGAATGTCTGGTGCGGGTGTGGAGAAGGCACAGCCCCTCGTGCTCCCCAGGCACCACCCAAGCCCTCCCAGGCGCGTTTCTGGGCTGTGAGGGAGATGGTGGGAGGTTGGCCGGCAGCCGCATCGCCTCTGCTTGGAGTGACAGCTGGGGGACACGAGAGAGCGGAGATGTCCCGCCTGTCACCCGCGCTCCGGGACCTCGCACCCCAGCCCCTGGGCAGCGCGGCTGCCGGGGGCTCCAGGGGGCTGAGCCCTTGCTGTCCCCCGGCGGGGCAGGGTGTGGCAGCGGGGACCGCCCGGCGCGGCCCAGCCGCGGGACCCGAGCAGCCCGAGGCCCCGGGCCACGCGCATCACCGGCGCCATGGAGACCGCACCGGGCGGGTGACGCAGCCGCCGCTGCCGCGGGCTCCCGGGGGAGCCTGGCGGGCTCAGGGCCGCGGGCCCCGGCCCGGCGCTGATGCGGCTCTGTGTGTGTACTCAGCCAGCTCATCCCGGCAGTGTTTGCTCGGAGCACCCAGGGGACGGAGCTGCTGCGGGCGCCCAGGCGGGGCGGGCGGGATGGGGAGGGCCCACCTGAGGATCCTCGCCCCCGGCAGGGGCTGGGCGCAGAGCCCCACTCCCAGGGCCCAAGGCTCAAAGCGCCCGAGTTGCGCTGGGCTCTGGGGTCTCAGCCCCTTGCCTGAGCTCCTGGGGGCACTGCTGGGCCGGGACAGACCCCGTGAGGCCGGCGCAGAGCTGCTCTGGGGCAACCCCCGCCTCCAGCCCACCCACACACCGCACGGGAGAACGTGTCCTCACACACTTTTAATGTTGTAGAGGGGCAGCGCGCATTTGGGGAATTCCAGCGGCAGGGATGGAGCTCGCCTGAGCGTGCCAGGGACGGCCATAGCCGGGGCGGGGGTGGCAGAGACGGCCACATCCGGCGGTGACAGGGACAGCCAGAGCGGAGGGCACGCCAGCATTGCCCCACAGCTTCACTTCAGTGCTGACCTGTGCAGAAAAGCGGCCTCAGCCCTGGGACCCCGGGACCCCCTTCCCACTCCCAGCAGCAGGGAGACACGGATGGCCTGAGGCGTGACCTTCCCATCCACATCCTCATCCCCATCCCCATCCCCATCCCCAGGAGGCGTCTCCTCTGCCCCACGGCACCCCATGGCTGTGCCCATCTCACTCCCCTGCAGGGTCTCACCATGGGGAGAACTCGCTGGCTTCTGCCTCGGCCCCACATCTGCAGAGGGAAAGAGGGAGAAAGGTGGAGACAGGGACACCCCGCAGCCTGACGGAGCCGTGCTGCTGCACGGGCAGGCGGGCCTGGCACCGGGCACGGCACCGGGCACGGCACCGGGCACGGCACTGGACACGGCACTGGG
>VWYO01013539.1:200242-211152 GCA_013400275.1 Rhadina sibilatrix | reverse complement strand
GTAACACGCGGGACAGGGCACGGTCCGCCCCGGTAACACCCGGGACAGGGCACGGCCCGCTCCGGGAACACCCGGGACAGGGCACGGCCCGCCTCGGGAACATCCGGGACAGGGGACAGCCCGCCCCGGTGACACCCGGGACAGGGGATGGCCCGCTCCGGTGACACTCGGGACAGGGGATGGCCCACCCCGGCGACACCCGCCCCAGCCCCAGGGTCAGCCCGCCCCGGCCGCTCCGGTCCGGCGGCAGCAGGAGGCGAGAGGCGGCGGTCGCGCTGCTCCTTTATTGGTACAAAACGGCGGCACGGGGCGGTGACGGCACGGCCGGGCCCCGGGACAGCGGGGGCAGAGACCCCCACCCCACCCCCGGAACCTCCTGCTGCCGCCGGTGGCGGGGCCGAGGGTGGCAAGGCTGCCGCTGCCCTTTGGAAAAAGAACCTGAGCACCAAGGGCAGCACCGGGGACACCTCAGCGCTCCCGGGTCACCGGCACCGCTCTGCACCAGGGCGGGACAGCACCAGGAAGGCAGCCCGATGCCAACGCCCCAGCTCCTGGCACCAGCGATGGAGTGTGGATTGGTGGGGACAGGGTGGCTCCGTGAGGTCCAGTCCCTGATGTTGGAGGGTCCCACTGGAGCCGGGGGCTGCCCACAATAAATACAAATAAATACGGATTCCAGGCACGGAGCTTGCCTGGACTGGACCCCATCCCCCTCTTCCCCTGGGTCGAAGGTGAGCACCCCCTCAGGCACAGCCGCAGGGAGGCCACCGCTCCCTTGGAGGCACGGCTGGCCCAGGCCCAGAGGCAGGGCTCTGGGAGCAAGGAATGTCCCTAAATGTCCCCTCTCCGTGGTCCACAGGAGAGGCCATCCCTCTCTTCTCCTCCTCCCTGGGGAGGATTGGTCCTTTGGGGCAGAGGGAGACCAGCAGCAGGGGCTTGTTGTGCAGGTCCAGAGAGCCAGGGGCTGGCAGGTGGGCACAGCTGGCAGCTCAGGGCCTCTCCTGGGGGCAGGGATGTGGGGGCCAGCCCTGCAGCCAGCCTGGCCTGTGGTCCTGTAGCCAGCCAGCTCAGCAGTCCATGCTGTCGCTCTCACACCAGGCCGAGGGGCCATCGGTGCCAAAGTATCTGTCTCCAAAGTTTCCTGGCAGAGAAAGGGACAAAGTGAGGGGAACAGCAGCACCAGCCCCACCAGAGTCCCTTCAGTGTGGCAGCAAAGCTATCCCTAGGGCTGCTGGCTCCAGCCACGAGCAGCAGCACACCCGTGTCCCCCTCACCGATGCCCGGGATGATGTGGAACTCCTCGTTGACGCGCTTGTCCACAGCGGTGGTGATGATGCGGACGCGGGGAAAGGCGTAGGCCACCGAGTGCACGCCCATCTCTGCCATCAGCAGCGACAGCAGGAAGATCCTGTCCTCCTGCACATCGTGGTCCTGTGGCACACAGAGACATGAGAGCCCAGCCGGGCCCAGAGCACCCCGTGCCCCCGCCCGCCCGGCCAGCCGGCCGGCCCTCACCAGCAGGACGCGCACGGCCATCATGGCCGCGGCCCCCGTGGACACGGTGCTGTCCATCAGGATGACGTAGTCCTCGCTGATCTCCTTGGGCAGGCGCAGGTAGTGCAGCTGGGGAGGGAAGGGAAGGGGAGGGAGGGCGGTCGGTGACGTGCCGGCGGTGCCTGGCCCGTGCCAGGCTGCAGCAGGACTCACCTCGGGCTCCCCCGTGTCCAGGTTGGTCTGGATGAGGATCTTGCCCAGGCGGATGTCCTTGCAGACGGCGGTCAGGGCCTGCTCCATGGTCTCGCCTGCTCGCAGGATGGACACGCCGGTGATCTGGGAAAGGGGCAGGGACACGTGCTGGGTGCTCCTGGCGCACGCCCACCCCAGGAGCTGCGCTCTCGGGGGCAGCAGGGAGCTGGGGCCCGTCTCACCCGCTGCCTGTGGAACCGCTTCCCCTCGTACGTCGTGCCCTGGGGCGTCTCCACAGTGACCGACTGCAGAAAGGGGAGCACAAGGAGTGTGCGGGGAGCCAGACCCCAAGTGAGCCCTGGGGGCACCCAGGAGGGAAGATGGGGATGGGGCTGTGGCTGTGCCCAAGAGTGGTCACTCACCTTCAGCGGCAGGAAGGACAAGGCATGTTCGATCAGCAGCCGCATCAAGCGCTTGGAGTAGAAGATAAATTCATCCCTGGTCGTGTCCTTGTTCCTGGGAGGGATGACACATGTGAGGTGGGAACAGGGCCCCTGCCATCCCCTGCAGACCACACCTGGGGCTCCAGAGGCCAACCAGCATGGACAGCAGACAGTCCCACTGTGTGGGAACCAGAGCACTCTCTGAGTGACAGTCGGTGATCACCGTGCTGTGGGGCTCGCTGAGACCTCAGCTTTTGTCTTAGACAGGACCACAGAGGCAAGAGAGAGGCTTAGCTACACTGGGAGGGAGATGCAACACCAGTTACAGGCATCAGAGAGAGCTGGGAGTAGAAACAGGTCAGGCAGGACCATCGGTCCTGGGACAGCACAATCTCAGGAGCAACGGGTGAGCGTTGGGGAGCCCAGGGGGGAATGGGAGCAGAGCCAGGATGGACAAGGACCCCACTGTGGAGGGGGACATGGTGCACCATGGCTGAGCATGCCGGGTGACAGAAAAAAGCTGAACATGTCCCCAGCTCTCCCCTCTACATACCAAGTCAGAGATAAAGCACTGCCAAGAACCAGGTGACTCTGAAATACCCTCGTGCCCTTTTCACAGCTCTGACGTACTGAAGGCAGCAGTAAAACAAACACAGACCAGAACAAAGCTGCCACGGGGCTGCAATTCCCAGGAAACGTTTCCCCTCCCCTGGGAGGGGTAAAGCCAGCCCTGCATGCAGGGCACTGACCCCACAGCAGAGGGAAAGGGGATGGCTTTTCCTGCTGGGAGCACCCTGGCCACCAGCCTCATGGGGAACATGAGGACAAAGTCCCACAGACATCTGCCATTCCCAGATGGAAGAGGTGGAGCTGGCAACACTCCTGAAGAGGCAGAAGGATATTGAATATTTTTACTCTGTATTTTAAGACATCATCTGCCATTTCTTACACCTCACTGGATGACAGACAGCCCCACTGAGGTGCTTGGAGGAAGACAAACAGTCACTGCTGTCCTTGTGTGTTCCTGCAGCTATTCCAGGGTCACTCCCAGCTGAGCACCTGCAGTGACCATGGCATATGGACATTCCCAAACCCCTGGGCACAGCCAGCACACCCAGGGAAGGCAGAAAATGTGGTCTGGAAGGAACAGGCATCCTGCCCACCGCTCCCAGTGAGCTCTCAGCATGCACTCACAGGTGGGCTGCACCCACACCTCCACCCACAGCAGCCTGGGAGCTGCACAAGCCCAGCAACCTCCCTGCCTCCACGGGGGCTGTCCCAGCCAGCTGTCCCCACTGAGAGCCACACTGGCTGTGCTGGCCCCTGGCTGGGTGGGATGGGCCCCACACTGCTCCTGCAGAGGCAGGTTCCTCTGGGGATGGGGAAGCACCCCTGGCCCCAGTGCAGAGACACAACCATCAAGCTTCTCCTTGCCCAGGGCACAGGCAGGGCCAGGGAAGGGCTGTGCCTGCGAGGGCAGCCCGGACATGCTAAGCTGCAGCAGCTTACCAGGATCCATCAGTGCCACCAGCCCACCTCCTCAGCTGGCAGAGCACTGCCAAAGGGCCATCGCTGTCCCCATCACCCACCATTGCCTGGGTGAAGCCTGAGGAAACACTGCTGCTATCCACAGAGGAGGCAGATGAAGCTCAGCACACTGCAGCACACTGGGAGCACAGGGAGCCTGCAGCTGGGAATGGCAGCACCACAGCTGGCGCTCCTGACAACCTCAGCCTTCCCTAGCACGCTCAGGAGATGACAGAGGGACCATGAGGATCTGCCTGGTGCAGATCACAGCATCAGCTCTGTGCATGAACTGGACTGTCTGCAGCTGAGAGCCAGCTGATACAGCCAGGCACCAGGAAATCTGGGCGTGACTGGGTTACAGAATGCCAGAATGGCTTGTGTTGGGAGGGACCTTAAAGGTCATCTTGTCCCACCTCCCTGCCATGGGAAGTGGCACCTTCTATTAGACCAGGTTCCCCCAAACCCTGTCCAGCCTGACCTTGGGGCAGCCAGCTATCCTGGGCAGCCTGTGACAGAACCTCACCACCCTCACGGAAGAACTTCTTCCCAGTGTCTCATGTAACCTGCCCTCTGGCAATGGGATACCATTCCTCCTCATCCTGACACTGCACCCTTCATAGCCCATCTATTCCCAGCCTCATGACTCAAACTGTGCAGCTATTCCTGTGTGGGACTCATTTTCAGTTTCTGTCTCTCCACCACAGCAGAGAACTGCTCCAGACAGCGCCTCCCCCGCTGCCAGCCCGGATCGGCTCTGCCAGGACGCTGCTCATCTGCTGCCACCAACACCCTCCCAGCAGGCAGACGGGCGGGGCACGAGGAGCCCCGGGGTGGAACAACAGGGAATGCTGCTGGCTGGCACGCCAGGGTTGTCCCTCTGCATCCTAGAGAGCTGCACTGGGAAACACCAGACAGGAAAAGGAGGGAGAAGAACCCTGGCTCGCAGCTCTGCGGTGATGCAGGTGCCGGGCTGGACACGCCAAGGCTGTGCTGGTGGCAGCAGCAGCACCCCATGAGCACTGTGGCAGCTGGAACCTGGTGCAGTGGAAGGTTCCCTGAGGATGTCGGGGCTGAACTAGGTAGGCTCTAAAGCCTGTATGATTCAATTAATAAAGACAAGAGACAGATCTGCCAAGATGCAGTAACTTTGCACATGGAGGTGCAGGAAGTGTGGCCAAAGGTGTTTGATTCTCACCAGCCTGGAGCTCTCTGGGAGCCCAAGAGAAGGGCAGCAGGCAAAAGCAGCACCTTGGGAGTAGAGGGGCACACATGGTAACCAGCAACAGCCCCATGCCATGCCCAAGTGACACAGAAGCCAACAAGTGCTGCCAAATGTCACCAGAAACACATGCTGCCTCGCTGTCCCCCAACACAGACACCCAGCAGAGCTCCTCAGCTCAGAGGTTTGGGAAATGCACTGCCCAGCAGGATTTCAGGGGGGTAGCTGACAAACTGAGTCAGCACTCCTCAGAAATGTGACACTTCTTACACATCATCTGGAATGGGCTCAGCTGCCTCCCCACCACCCCTGGCCCTGCTCCTGCATGGCATCAGCACAGCCACTGGAGGCCAACGGTGCCAAAGCCCTGCAGCCCCAGCAAAGCCCAACCCAGCCCAGGGCAGCCTAGCACAGCCCTGAGCCTCAGCAGATCCAGGTCATCAGGCACTTGTGGTACAAATGTGCAGCCACAGCCCGGGGAGGGACACGGGCACTGCCACAGGGCTCTGCCTGGCACACCTGACCTGCCACATCACCTGCTCTACTGCTGGGACCTGTCCTGGAGCCTGTGATTCCACAGGAGGAAGGAGTCAGGGGAAGGAAAGGAGGTGCCCAGCCTGTGTGTGGTCTTGAGTATCAGAAGATCATAAATTGTTTGGGTTGGAAAAGCCCTTTGAGATCAAGTCCAGCCCCAGCACTGCCAACACCACCACTAGCCCACACCCCCAAATGCCACATCCACGTTGTTCCTAAAATCCACCAGGGATGGGGGCTCCATCATTAGCTGGAGCAGCTGTGCCAACACTGGACAACCTCTTCCATGAAGAAACTGCTCCCAATATCCAATCTAAATCTCCTCTGGAGCAGCCTGAGGCAGTTTCCTCTTGCCCTGTCCCTTTTTCCATGGGAGCAGAGCCTGACCCTCACCTGGCTGCATCCTCCTGTCAGGAAGCTATAGAGAACGAGAAGGTCCCCCTGAGCCTCCTTTTCTCCAGGCTGAGCCCCTCACAGCTTCATCAGCTGCTCCTGGTGCTCCATGCCCCTCCCAGCTCCATTCCCTTCCCCTGCTCTGTTGNTCCTCAGCTCAGAGGTTTGGGAAAGGCACTGCCCGGCAGGATTTCAGGGGGGCAGCTGACAGGCTGAGTCAATGCTCCTCAGAAATGTGACATTTCTTACACATCATCTGGAACGGGCTCAGCTGCCTCCCCACCACCCCTGGCCCTGCTCCTGCACGGCATCAGCACAGCCACTGGAGGCCAACGGTGCCAAAGCCCTGCAGCCCCAGCAAAGCCCAACCCAGCCCAGGGCAGCCTAGCACAGCCCTGAGCCTCAGCAGATCCAGGTCATCAGGCACTTGTGGTACAAATGTGCAGCCACAGCCCGGGGAGGGACACGGGCACTGCCACAGGGCTCTGCCTGGCACACCTGACCTGCCACATCACCTGCTCTACTGCTGGGACCTGTCCTGGAGCCTGTGATTCCACAGGAGGAAGGAGTCAGGGGAAGGAAAGGAGGTGCCCAGCCTGTGTGTGGTCTTGAGTATCAGAAGATCATAAATTGTTTGGGTTGGAAAAGCCCTTTGAGATCAAGTCCAGCCCCAGCACTGCCAACACCACCACTAGCCCACACCCCCAAATGCCACATCCACGTTGTTCCTAAAATCCACCAGGGATGGGGGCTCCATCACTACCTGGAGCAGCTGTGCCAACACTGGACAACCTCTTCCATGAAGAAACTGCTCCCAATATCCAATCTAAATCTCCTCTGGAGCAGCCTGAGGCAGTTTCCTCTTGCCCTGTCCCTTTTTCCATGGGAGCAGAGCCTGACCCTCACCTGGCTGCATCCTCCTGTCAGGAAGCTATAGAGAACGAGAAGGTCCCCCTGAGCCTCCTTTTCTCCAGGCTGAGCCCCTCACAGCTTCATCAGCTGCTCCTGGTGCTCCATGCCCCTCCCAGCTCCATTCCCTTCCCCTGCTCTGTTGCCTGCCCTGGACATGCTCCAGTCCCTCAGTGCCTCTCCTATCAGGAGGGGCCCAGAACTGTCCCCAAGACTGGAGGTGCCCAGCAGTACCAGCCCAGGTGCCACTGGCCTCTTGCCCACCTGGACTCGTGCTGAGTCATTGCTGACCAACACCCCAAGGCCTCTCCAGCTTTTCAGCCCCTCTGCCCCAGCCTGGAGTGCTTCTTGGGGTTGTTGTGACCCATGGGCATGACCTGGTACTTGGCCTTGTTGACCCTCACACCACTGGTCTCAGCACGTCGATCCAGCCTGTCCCAATCCCTCTGCAGAGCCTTCCTGCTCTCCAGCTGATCCACATCCCACCCAACTTGGTATCATCTGCAAACTTACTGAAAGTGCACTCAGCCCTCTCCAGGTCTCTCACAAGGACATGAGCTTACACTTTGCAAACCAACACACAGGGGCCACAGCATGAGCAGGAGCACCTAGGAGGACCTGACTGAGCTCAGCATCCCCCCTCTGCTGTGGAGAAACACACCTGGGGGCTGCCAAGTTCTGCAGCTGCAAAAACAAGAAACCTCCCAGTAGTCCTGAAGGCCTCAGCCCTTGACCCTCCACTAACTGATGCTACTGTCACCTGGAAAAAAGGAGCATTGGAGGGGAATGAAAAGATCAAGAGTGGGGAAGTCACAGAAGCAGCCGCCCAGGTCCCTTCTCTAATTCTAAACCCAAGTGTCCTGGGAGAGAGGCAAGGGGTACCTTGCTCCATACCACCAGCTGCTCCAACTGCTCCAGTGAAGAAAGAGCCAACCAGTCCCCTCCCACAGTAGAAGAAGCCAGCCTTTGGCTCAGGAATCACCCAAAGCAGATGTGCAGAGATCTGGTCAGCAGAAAAGTGCCCATGGGGCCGGGGCCAGCTCCATTCAGCTGTTCTGCTCCAGGCCAACACCCATGACTGAGGTCTCGGGGCAGAGGGGAAAATCTCCCCCCAGGCCCTGTGGTGTGACCCCCCCAAGCAGGCCAGGGAAGGGCCCCGGGGGCAGGGATGTACCTGATGATGGTGTGCATGCCCCGCACCTGCGGCGTGCTCTCCAGGACGCTCAGTGTCTTTGGCAGTGGCTGTCCTTGGTGGGCCGAGGCCAGGGCTGCCCTGCAGTGAGGAAGGGCTCAGAGCTGTGCAGCACAGGCAGATCCACAGCACTGGGCCCTTGGAGGGACATGACCCCACCAAAGGAAGGCTCCAGAAGAACTTCCCTGAAAGACCAGCACTGTGCTTGGCCTTCCCGCCTGGATCCCAAAGAATGCCCCAAGTGTGAGACCAGGCATGAGATCCCAGAGCCAGACTACCCAAAAAGACTGGGGCAAACCTCCTGGACCACACATACTGCTGCTGCAGCCTCTGCAACACCAGGACCAGCAGCTCTGCAGGGCAGCACATTCCTGTGCACTATGAGAGGGACAAGGGCTGTCCTGCTCAAATGGGACATGGACTGCCAGGAAGAGGGACCATGCAGGGCACTTCTGCAGAAATGAACAGCCCAGGCTAACTCAGCAGTTGGGACGGGAGCCCTGCTCCAGACAAGGACAGGACCAGGGCAGAGAGCTGGCCACGTGCATCAGCCACAGTGTGGGACGTGCCACACAGAGCCCACAGCTGCAGCCAGACAGGCCCCAAGGAGCTGGCAACAGCCACTGCAGCACCGGGCAGAAGGAGCTACACTCAGGCACCTCAGTAAAGCTCTGCCAGCAGGGACAGGGAGGAGACAAGGCTGGGGATGCAATGGGTGCCAGCAGCCCACCCCCCAGGCCGGAGCTGCTCCCGGGCAGGGCAGGGCCCCACGTACCTGACTGTGATCTCCCGCTGGACGGCGGAGGGGTCGGCGGCGCAGCGCAGGGGAACAGGAAGGACACCCTGTCAGTCACTCACAGGCCAGCACAGCCACCACAACAGCCCAGGTGGCTCCCCACCCTCCTCCCCCGTGCCCACTTCACAGATCTGCTTCCCCAGACACCATGCCGGGGCCTTCTGAGAAGAGAGAGGTGATGCCAAGACCCCCCCACCAGGTGCTCCAGGAGCACCGGTCTGTGTGCAGCCACATCACCCCTCTGCATGCGGGACCCTTCCCTCCTCACCCCTGGCTCACCTTCTCCAGCTGGCTGTGCACGTGCTGCACAATGAGATCCAGGGCCACAAAGTTCTCCCCACCTGAGAGCGGAGCAAAGGAGGCAGGTGGGGCGGGTGCTGACCCACCCACCCCTGCCCCAGAACACCCGCTGCCAACGCCAGGCTGGGCTCTGGCCTCACCCCTGGGCACCACGATGTCGGCCACCTGCACGGTGGGCTCAATGTACTGCTCGAAGGCCGGCTTCACAAACTTGTTGTACTGCTTGATGACCCCCGCCACGTCGCGCCCGCGCTCCATGATGTCGCGCTGCAGCCGCCGCACCAGGCGGATGTCGGAGTCCGTGTCCACAAACACTTTCATGTCCAGCAGCTGGAAAACTGGGAGGGGTGAGCACCCCCTATGCAGCTCTCATCGTACCCGTGTCGCTGCCCTCCGCCGCCCAGCGCTGGCACCCAGCATCACCTCCCCTGGGGCCTCTGACACGCAGCGCTCTGCCAGCAGGTGGGGAGACCCCTCCCTCCACAGCCCCCAGTGCTGCAGTGGCAGCCAGGCCCAGTGCCTGCCCTGCTGCAGCACATCCCCTCCCGGGCCAGCAGCCACCTGAGGCAGCGATACCTTGAGTAGCTCCTTGTTGGCAAAGGCCAGGATCCCTTCGAACACGATGACATTGGCCCCATACACTGTTTTCTGCAGGCAGACAGGAGGCAGGTTTGTCCTGTTTTTCTCACATGCCACAGTAGCACCAACACTGACATAGACAGGGCACTGAGCCCCCTGGGCTCTCCCCACTGTCTTAGGGCTCCCCATAACTGTCCTGCAGCACCCAATGTCTTGGAGTCCTAGCTCATCCCTGTGCATGATGCTCCAGCCCAGGACAGACCCTGAACCTTGCTCCAGATCCCAAGCCTCTGCTCAGTGCCATCCCCCCTGCACCCCTCCACACTAAGTCCCTCCCTCATATCTGCACTGGCCTGTTTGCAGATCCACCCACAGTCTCCCAGAATGAGTCCCACACTCCGGATGACCCCCTGCCTTTAGCATTCCAGGCCCTGCAGCACCCAGAGGTGTTCCCCTTTCCCGGGACTCTGGCGCCCAGGCCCGGCCCGGCCCCGCGGCACACACCCACTCGCGGCGCCGGCTGTGCGTGGTGAAGTCGTACACCGGCACCTTCACGCTCTTGCCCTTCTTCAGCTTGCGCAGCACGCTGACCAGCAGCTCGAAGTCAAAGGCATCGGGGTGGTCGAAGTTGTAGTCGCTGCGGGCTGCCAGCGCCTGCTGCCCCTCATCCAGCACCTGCAGGCACCGGCACCGCTCAGCGCCCTGCCAGCCGCCCGGACCGGGGCACCGGCACCGCTCCGCCCTGCGCCGGACCCTGGCACCCGCGGGCACCGGCACTGCTCGGTGCCGCGCCGGATCCCTGGGCCCACGAGCATCAGCACCGCTCAGCAGGACGCTGGAACCGTGAGTATCGGCACCGCTCAGCGCCGCCCCGGACCCCCCGTCCCGCACCTTGTAGAAGGAGTCCATGGAGAGCAGCACGACCCAGGGCACGTCCAGCGCCTCGATGATCCGCGTCGCCACCGTGGTCTTGCCTGAAGCGCTGCCGCCGCACAGGCCTGCGGGGAGCGGCGGGGGCACCGCCCCGGCCCGGGATCCGTCACGGCCCCGGACCCGGCTCCGGCCCCAGCCCGGTCCCAGCCCCTCCTCGGCCGCTGCTCGGGGCCTGGTTCCACGATTTCCGACTGCAGCCCGACCCCGGCCCCGGTCCGGCCTCCACCACCCCCCCGGACCGGTCTCGGCTCCATCTCCTTTCCAATCCGACTCCATCCCCTCCCCGGCCCCGTCCCACCGCTCACCGATGACAAAGGCCTCATCTACGGGCGCGCCGGTCTCGCTGTACCAGGGCGGCCGCCCGGCCGTGTAGATAGTCCGTTTGCTGGTGCGCAGCAG